>WEKX01003147.1:301397-313671 GCA_013390025.1 Pitta sordida
CTCCCTCTCACAGGTAGGAATTCAAATGGTGATGCCATGTGAAGTCTGCAAACCTTGCTTTGTAGTTCTGTTTCGATGGATGGTGCTATTAATCTAAGGGACAGTATGTTCCTCTGCACAAGAGGAATAGGTTCTCTTGACACAGAGAGCTAAGGGACTCCAGCAAAATTTTCAGACATTTATCTTGTACTGCTGGCATGAGGTGTGGTTCCTCTTCCAGTCACCAGGGAGAGTAATAGGCAGTAAATGACAAAGTACATGCTGTTACTAAGTACTGCATCACTTTTCAAGAAAGGGGATGAAAGCAATCCTGGGAGATGTGCTGCTTCAAGGTGAATTACTAGGTGGGATTCTAGCTAGCACTTCATTTTTGAAACAAGCACTCTAGATATTTAATTGAAAAGGCATGTTGGACAGATCTGCAGAATGGCCAACACCATGAGGGACTGAAAGTGTTCTGTCTCTACGCAACCATTCAGTGGGAGAAGTAAGGTACCAGAACTGTCTGTGGTTAAGGCATTGTGGTAAGGCATAGGTAACCTTTCTCCACTTTGCAAAATTCTGTCCCATGCACGTATTAGGCAGCAGCTCAGGGCTTAACTGAAAACACAGTGAAGCTGCAAGAATCATTTTAATGAACTTCAGTAGTTTTTTAATCAAGCTGCAAAGATGCCGTACAAAGTGTACATATCTGTGCACAGTATGCCGCATGTTTCCTTTGTGGGGATTGATTATAAGCCAGAGGTAGCTCAGAAGCAGGAGAAACATCTAAATAAAATGCTGTACCGAGGTAACACACTTAAGGTTCTGAGCAAGAATTATTGGTTCAGGTCTAGTACTACGTTAACTGGATTTTTGGGTTTAAACAGAGCTGTCAGGAAGCACAGATTGAGTAACAATATGTTTCTGTGTATAGGCACACCACTTCTCTTTGTCTCAGTGTCCCACCTGTGGCAGGGAGGCATTAGCAATTTTGCCTTTACCAGAGTCTTGTGGCAAGGAATACATTCAAAGACATGTGGGACTCATCTGCCAGAAAGAGTAAAAGAATACCTGGAGACTCTTAAAACTAAAGTCTAATTAGACATTAACCAGTGGGAAAAGACAGTATATTTGGACTTCTAGTGTCTGGAGAGTTCTATGTTAAAGAAAGAACATGAAAACCCCATTTGTCTCTCTTATGAATCATCTGAGCAGAGAGGGTGAAAATGTCAGTGCAGTAAGGGAAACCTCCTGAGTAAATCTCCATGGCTCTCTTTCACGTTTTTGCCAGAATGACTGAACAAATGGTGATTACAGGCACAACAACTTTCCCCTGCTTTTTCCCCATGTCTTATCTCCTCTCCCTTTCTTTCCTTCCTCAATCCATGGATTGGGGTTTTATCACACTCCTGCAATGTCCTACTCACCTGATCAGCCAGTGAAGTGGACAGCATGCTCATTAACTCCCGCTCTGCCGTGAGTCTCCACATCTGCTCCCATTTCATCTTCCGTAACTTATCAAGAAGCAGCAAGATAACCCCTGAAGGAAAACACAGGGCAGAGAAGAAAACAACCCTTGTCACATGCCAGTCAAGACCCATTCTGTCTATGTCCTGATTCAAGTTAAAGCAACCGAGCTGATATTTATCAGTGGAAACTACAGTCCTCACCCTGTGGTAACACAGGAGTTGACTAATAAAAGCTTCAGGTTTCAAGATTCCACCAAGACAAAATTTTTCTGAGCCCTTGAGGTTTCAGAGAAGAAATGCAGAGATGGCATACAGAAGACTGATAGGTTATGTAGGTTTGCAAGAAGGCTAAAATATCCAAATAGAGAAACTATAAAGAAGAGAATCAAGAGAAGAATGTATTTTTAGTAGTCTGCTTAACTGATAAAGCTTGACTTCCTTATGCCATGATTAGCATTGGGATTATTCCCTACAAAACACACCAATACAGGTGATTCATATGATGGGGGTTAACTCCATCCAAAGGTCACTACAGTTCAGAAGAAAACTGGACAATATCTTAGAAGAAAGTAGTGATCCTCCCCACTCCTTATCCTGAAAAAGCTCCAAGAGGATAATCTGTCCAGTAATTATCTAACTAGGGGAAGGGTAGAGACAATCCTGATTTATCTAGTATGACTCATTTTTCTGTCATCTTCACACTGAATAGAGATCTGCTTCTTCCAAAATCCCACTATTTAAATGAATTTCTATCAGACCTGAAATCAAGATTATGCTGAGACAAAGATAATTTTGTCACCAATACAAAACATTTTACTCAATGTGTGTGGGATGAAATCTAGGCCTTAATAGTTGCTGCATATATATATATATATAGTACTGCAAAGATGGAATTACTTCACCTAATAAGAAGTTAATCACCTGACACATCTGATTGCAATCCATGAAACTTTTCTGATGAATTATCAATTCTGGTTACAACTAGCCTTTGAGAAGCCCTGCCATTAAGGCAGCAAGTGTTCATAGAGTAGGACCCTCAGATCAGAAAGTTACACTGTAAGTGGGAAAAGAGATACCTCAACATGCATTGTTATTCCTCAGTTGCTTTTTGTATAGGCAAAATCCCCAGTGTACAAGGGAAGACAGCAGAAGCAATGAAGCTGGATTGAAACATCAGCAAAACCTTTCCTACAGTGTCTCAGAGAAATTTGCTTGAAAAATTAATTTGGAAAAGACTTAGATAAGAGCACTGTCATGGGGAATGAACACAAACTGAAGGACAACAAAGGAGGAGCACCGATAAACAGCTGTGAAGCAGGCTGACAGAAACTACCTAGTAAGAGCCATGATGGGTTCTGTGTTATTGCACATCTTCATTAGTGGAAGTGGGAAGTAAACAGGACAGTAATGACATCTGCAAATGACATTTAACGAGAGGTCTTACAACAACATATCATGGCAACTGTAGAGAAACATAGCAGCTACACAGGAGAATATGAAATGACAAAAAGCAGGCACTGGGAAAAGCTGCCTCAGGGAGTCCAAGATGAGAAAACTAAAACTAATGAGAAACAGAAAGGGAATGTAGTCTGAAAGCTTAAGAAAAATTCTCCAAAAACTATTGTGGGGAAATAACCTAAAAATGCCAGATAAAATGCTTTATTTCACGAGTCTTTACAAATCAGACTACACAAAAATTAGAAAATATACCTGGAACAATCCTGCAATGGTTGGAAGAGAACAAAGGTGGTTCCAGTTCATTCCTATCTTTAGTTCCTACAATATGGCAAATTTTTTTCTAGTAAAACCTGGCACTGTCATGAACAACCCCAAAACTTCTTCTGGCACTGAATTTTGTGGCCTGTTTTAGTTCTGTTTTCCATTTCAGTCCGTCTGGTTCCGAAGGATGCTGGAACCTGTACTGGAGGGATGCCCTTTCATCTTCAGTCAACCTTTCTGCTTCCAGCTGTTGGATTGGAAAGGGATGTATGATAACAACATGCAACAATTAATTCAGGCCAGTGTGTTTGTCTTGTCTCTAGCATCACAAAAGCCTATTTGGAGCATGCAGTGGACATGCATTAGCTTCTAAGAGAGCCATTATACACTGTTTGAAACACTAGATCAATGTGAAGCAGATTCCTTGTGCTGCAGCAATAAACTGGGTGGGAGATATGTCTGGCAGAGGGTTTTTCCAGCTGGTAAGAACAGTCAGCTTTGTAGTGAAATGCAATGGAGAAGGTTCTTCAGTAAGAAAAACAGATAATAATGGTAAGATTCAGTTAAATGTAATAGAATTGTTTTTATAATTTATAGACAATAAAACAATTTTTCTTGAGTTCTCTAAGCCTCCAGTCCGAAGAGGAAAAGGGGAAATGTTTTAGTATGTGCAGCATACTCTGATGTGTTTTCCCTTCCACTCTTATGCAGCAGATTATGGCATCGCAGCTAACAGGATTATGCTGTCCTGAGGGGCTATCATGGCAGCATGAGAATAAAAGAGGCAGATAGAGTGGAAAGCCGGAATATATGTGAGAAGAGATGTGCCAAATTATGATGCAATCACGGCTATTGAAAATATTCACCAGGTTTTGAGGCTCCACTGTCAAAATTAATTTCAACGTGATTTGCGCTTGAATTCACCTACAGGCTTGGGTTTAACACCTTTGTACAGTCTCTGTTTGCGGTTCTAATTTACTGCTGCCATAAAAATAACTACTGGAGAACATTTATAGCTAGTTTAAATATTTACTCATTAGTGACAATAAGCAATTTCTGCTAAGAGGAGGTGAATACCTACTATGCACCTAGTTAAGTGTTACTTAGTTGCAAAAGCGAAGCCACTGCAGCGCATGTTTGGAAACTTTTAAGTAGTCCATGTAGTGGAAAAAAACATGTTTTTTTCAGAACAGTGAATTTCAGGTTTACTTCTATATTGTTGCGTTGCCAATGCAAATAGATAAATGAACTAACTTAAATCAGCACAATTAATTTGCGGGCAAGCGTCTAATATAAGAAGAGGGAAATATTTGCCTCAGGAGCTGCTTCCCCCAGAGTCAAACTGACTGAAATCTCAGACTAAATTCAAGATGACAAATAGGGGAAAAGGGTCTGACTCTCATCTGCTGCACTGAGGGAGGAAGAGACTGGAGGAAAAGAAGAAATCAAAGAAATATTTTATTAACATCTGGCCCCAGGTAGTGGGACTTCTGTTTTGAGAAGTGCAGCATCTTCCTGCCCTGACGTACCTGAGATAAAAAAAGGGAAACCTTGACAGCAAATAAACAAAAAGAGGAAAGTGGCATCTACTAAACAAATTGTGATCAGACAGAAAAAATCCTATTTTCCTTCTCCTGTGGAAATAGTTCAGGCATTTCCAGAGATGCAAATATCTCAAAGACCTCTTAGAAAAAGAATGCTTTATTACTAAATCTGTGGAACACATATTACTCTAGTTTTTACTTGAATGGCATTTTTCTCCTCCAGCTTGATGAGATTTTGCTTTAACTACCAAAATCTGACAGATTCTGAGTTGCTCAAATAGACAAACAAATAAGAAAGCAGACAAACAAATAAATAAACAAAGCAGTTTATCAAAAATGTGATTTGAGGGCACACAAAAAAACCAGCTCTAAGAGCAAAACAAAAAAAACTTTTCCAAAAAACCAAAATAAGAATTTGGTGAATAGATAAATTGGGCAAAGTAACCTGAGTTAACATATCTGGACTAAAATATTCCAGCTGGGAAACACTGTAAATTTTTGTTTGGTACATTTTAAAACCTCACTCTAAAACTTACTCTAAAATATTTTTCACCTCAAAATTGATACAAATTAAAAATATTACTGAAAATGGTTACAAGACCTGAAAAGAAAAATTAATATTTCATTCTGGATCTAACCAAACTCTGTTAGTCATATGAATTTTTTGGGCTTTCCCTATTTTTTGATTCAATACACATAAAATAGTATTTTGGTTTTTCCCATGTTTTCACTAAGCAATGGTTCTATTAATGCTTCAAGCCATCATAGGAAAATAATCTGGGTTGGGCTATTTTATTGTTAATCTGCTCCAAACCCTAATGTTTCAATTTTTCTGAAAACTAAATTGAAAGTTTGCAGAAATATCAGCAATTTCTCTTGGAATGCTACCAAGCATCTCCATCTCTTGGTTCAGGAACACAAACGATGCCTTATCCTGAAATTCAGTGAGGAATATCTAGCAGGGCTAGAAGTAATAAATAACATTTTAAGACAGAAGAGAAGCACTTACAGAAGCTACAGTGAAACTGGACAAGTTCTCAAACTCAATCAATTTATTACAAGTTGGTGGAAAAAATACTCAGTGCTGTGGGGTAGAAAATTTAGCTACTAAGAAACCATTTTCTGTCAGCAGTATCTTGCCTGTTCTTTTGGGTGGAACAGGATGCTTTTGTGAGCTGGTGAGGTAATGACATTTTAAGTCAGCAGTACCTCAGAACCTATGCTTGGTCAGGATTTCAACAATTCTTCTTGAAATTAAGCCTGCAACAGTAAACCACCTAGACAAGTGTAGATACCATTGCAATATCTGAAAAAGACAGGCAAGACAGACTTCAAAATATATCCTAAAGCAAGAGTGACTTTTATAAAAATGATTGGGATTTTGCAATATCTAAGCACCTGAGCAAAGACCATACACCAAACCTTAGATGTTTAAGAAAAAATGTTAAACAGGGCTGGCATTATGGAGATTTGCTGCAATAAATAACTTGCCCTGAGATTCAAGTCAGCAAGCTACAATGTTTTGTGAAATGGATTTGGCACCAAAAATTTGAGTTCAGTTTTAGGTGCTTGGAAGGGGCTTGTAGATCTGCTGTCCCAGGAGAGGCTCCATGATAGTTTTGACTGCTTAGTACTCCAGCAAATACATACTTATGAATCTCCTTTTAATTCTTATTTACTGTACCTGAAATCAATAGAAATGGTCATGGTGTGTGATGCTAGGAATGGTGCGTAATGCTAGGCCCCAGTGACCAGTTTTGTTGAGGACTGCGTTTGGAATGCACTGAGCCACAGCTCCACAGCACTGACTGCGGCCTCTGCTCTCCACCCGTAGTATCAAAAGCAAACAGAAAAACACAACTATATGGCTGTTAGGGATTAAAAAATTAAATTAAAGCTATAATTCCCCAACAAGGCACTGCATGCACTCTAAAATCTTAATTTTAAGTCCTTGTGTGGATGAAATTCACTGCATTTATTTCATTTGATTTATAAATTTATAAACCTATCTATTTAACTGTTGCTAATCATTTGACTAGCCATATCATCAGTGTAATAAAATCGTAACTTATGTCTACAGCTTTTGACATTATATGACCAAAGGACTGTTGTTCTAGCACATTTTGGCATATCCTGAAACAATATTTAACTATGAACTTACATACAACAGCCTTTTTCTCTAAAAAAACCCATTTCATAATGTAAAAAACCCCAACTACATAATAAAAACTTGAAGGCATGTACAATGTATTAACGGAGAATAAATGATGATTCCACATTTGAACATTTCTCTAAGAAAACCAGACAGGGCTGAGAAGCTGTTTTGAAACAGAAAGTGTGTGTCCCTCTGGGCATGCTGACAGGATGCAATAGCCCTCGTTTTCTCTGCACACATATTAAAAGTGAAGTTGTCATGGAGTGCATTTTGAAATGTACTGCAGTCACCCTGTTGGAAGGCTGTTTCCTCCTGAAGCACTCTAAACATTCTGTTTGCACTTTCTGATGACCATTTAATGAAACAGAACATTTTAATTTTCTTTATTCTCCTCTTCTGAAGTATGCTGTTTTTCCTTAGGCAGAATGAAGATGAATGCAATACCCAAGCATGATTCTAACTTCTTATACAGAGCTGCTGACTGTAGCTCAGAATTTCCTAGCTTTCTAACGGTTTCTTTACTGTTGAGATGCTACTCTTCCTGAGCAATTTCGAAAAAGATACACATGCTTTGTATCTTTTCTTTAATGACTTCCATTTCTTGGGGAATGTCTCCAACTTTCTTAAAGCCTCAAAGCTGCTACAGAAGAATGGCTTTGATTCCAGAGTCTCTAAGGTCTGCAGGAGAAGAATCATAAGCCGTAAGGCTTCTAGCAAGTCTGTGGAAGAAAACCTCTGGTACTTAAAGACCATACTGCAAAATAATACTCTCCCCCCCCCATATTCCAGAGTCTTCTGATGAGATATAACATTTCCACAGGCCTTTCAGAGGTCAGCGAAGAAAAACCATCTCTAGACATGAGGAAATTTGCCTTCTCTTACATAGATCCTAAGTGGTATAAATTCATACTCTTGCCAGCCCAAATTGCCAAAAGAGTTTGCCTAAACCCTATAAAGGAAAACAACATGGCTGGCAAAAAGACATACATGTATTAGAAAAATCAGAAAGGGAAGCTAGCGTTTTCCCCAGCTGCTGCACTTGCTTTGAGCATCAATGAAGACAGTAATGACATTAACCTTTTATCAAAACACCCTGCATTTCCTGAATCCTCTGCAAACAGTTGCTGGAGATGAAAAACATCTGTGAAGCAGCTCCTCACATGGATTTTAAAGAGCTTCTCAGTTTTCTTATAGCCTTTGCATTCCATGACCCTTGTGAGCATATAGGGTACAGAGATTACATTTTGGAGGCAAAAAGGAAATATTCCAGGGACTTCTCGGTTGGTAAATGACGCAGATGGCTTCCAAGAACGGGAAAACCTCTATAAGTGCCACATCATTAAAATATCTTGAAATTCAAAAGACTGGGGAAGTTTTTGCTGAGAAGTTTTAACCTCAGATAGCACATTCTAACTTCAGACCAGCAAAGGGAGAGAGGAAGAAGGTATCAACTTCTGTGACCAATCTAAATGAAGCAGAGGGGAGCTGACTCAAAGATGTCTCGCATCACTGCCATGCACAAGTATCATCCAACAGCTACTCAGTGTGCATCTCTGCATATGTCTGAAAGCCATGATGGAAGTGCCAAAAATTGACACTAGCAAAAAGATGGTCATGTATACATCTTATTAAAAAGCATTTTGAAATGTGAGATTCCAAAGTTGGGGTAGGGGAATATGGAAAATTTTTATTAAGTTTCAAAGAACGTTTCTGCTCTTCCATATTAAAATTGCAGTGAGTTCTTACATGTAGATTGTCTGTGATTTCATTTGCCTGGGAGCTTAGGTGGCTTCAGGTGAGAAGAAAACAAAGTCCTGATTAAATACTTATTAAAGTGATAAAGTCACAAAGGATAATTTTTAGCTCCAGCATAAGAAAGGCCACAGTATTTTTCAAAATCAAATTGTGCTTTACTAGAGCATAACTTTTAGAAAAACATTCAGTCTTGATTTAAAAATTCACAATAATGGATAATCTATCACAAACTTCGATAAGTTATTTCAATGCATAATTGGAACCCTGATGAAGGATACTACCTTTATTTAATTTGAACATCTCTTTGAATTTCCAGTCACTTGATCTTCCTGAACCTTTACGAAATTGGCAGGGCGTCCATTAAGAAATGTTATTTTCTCCTGTAGATACTAATAAGCTAGGATCAAACTAGCGTTTGACTTGCTACCAAATAAACTCCTAGAGACATTTTTCCCAACTGTATGGGAAATTTTCCAGTATTATCTCTGAACTTTGCAAATTTATAAGTACTCATTTTTGACCTGTGGAAATTAGATACCTAGCACCCAGGTCACCATACACCCAGTTGTGTGTGTACAACTACGGAGTGGTTGTACACACATTTTCAGGGTCTAGCTCTTCATTGACTAGGCTGGCCACATTCATAACACATAGTACCTGTTTCATACTACATAGTACTTCTCTCTGAGGGTCTAGTTTACCTTCCCTCAGCTTTTACACATAACAACTATTTTGTTTGCATTTCTCAGTATCTACACCACATTTTGAGAGATCCATGTTACAATTTTCTATATCATAGAGTTTTTAGCAAGGACCTGAGCGTTTGTGTTGTGTGTACTGGAGAATGTCATCAGGGCATGTAGGAATATTAGTCTTCTGATGCCATATTTCAGGACTACAAAGAGATGCCAAACAGAGTGTAGCCCCATCCACACTACCTTCCAGAAATACTTCCTGAAGAGAACTCCCAACAAATTATAATTATTTTTTTTTTTTAACAAAGGACAGTTTGGTCCCTGAGAAAGACTGGGTACTAACTGACTTCTGTGCTCTGAGGATAATCAGGAAACCACGAGCAAAAAATTAACTAGACTGGACTTTGGATGCGCTTTCCTGATGAGAAATCATAGAATACTACAAGGTGTACAGGAGGTCCAGTTATTGAATCTCTGTGTGTGGGCATGTTTAGAAAAAGGGATCACTTCTTTTTATGGATGAAAACTGAGGAGGTTTGCTGGAATATGCTGACTATTTCCCCTGTTGAAAGCAAGTATGTCTTCCAAAACTAATCTATCTTGGACTCTCCATCAAAGAACCACCTACCATTAAAAGAAAAGAACCCTCTTTCTTGATCCTCAGCTCTGGTAAATAAGCTTAAGTCTATTTAATGCAAGTGTCAGGCTTTTGTATCAGATCTGGAACTTATCCATGATGCTTATCTACGTTTTTTCTTCCTCAGAAAGCAGCAAAAAGTGAAAAGTAACAGGAACCATTGCTTTAAAGGAATGGGTTTTTTTGGTTTTGATCCTTTCAAAGGCATCATATTTAATAGGGGTCATAATGTCAAAAATTTTACAAGGTTTCCACTTTTTACTATGTGAAGAGGAAAAATGCACCTTGCACAAGTGCTAATTATCAGTGTCTGCCTTATACTTTCCATCATGGTGGAGAATAGCTTTTAAAAGCAGTTTCTAATACTAACAGTAGCCCCCAAGGCTAATTGTAACAATGGACACAATAAGTAAGAAACCACCATAGTTTTTCTGGGTCTGGCGTTCCCTCAATGTCCTAGCAACACAGGAGGAAATGCGGCTCATGGGCTTAACAGCCTCTCAGGTATTTCTTTCAATCTAGATGACCAAGAATTTCAGGGTTTTGTATTCAAAGACAACCAGAAAACTTCCTCTTGACTTCCCTCCCTTACCAGATGAGATTCAAGAGGAATAGAACATTCTAAGAAATGGATTAGGGGAATCAAAGCAGCAGCACAAAATGAACAAGCTTGAAAATTGACTATAGCATTTTCAAAAAACCCAGGAAACAAGCAAAAAATCCCTCATCCACAACCATTTCTTTTCTAGTAATGGAGAGAAGGATTAGGTTCGCAATAGAAACACAGCTGTTTATCATGCTCATATAGCCAAACTGATATACAGTTTGCATAAGCGGGTGACAAGGTGCCAGCAGAGTTGGACTGCCAAGCTCAAAGGGTTGTGTTCGGCAATAAAACACTCAGATGGTGGTCAGTTAAAAGGGCTTTTCCACACAAGTTGATACTGGGAGTGATACTGTTTCGCATTTTGATTAATAAGCTGGAAATGAGATAGCATGTGTCCTTAGCAATATCACATATGACAACAAATTGGGGTCTGTAGTCAAATATCCTGAGGATGGGTTGCTATTCAGAGTGACCTCGACAGGCTGGACAAGTGTGTTAAAAGAAAGTTCCTAAAGTTAAACGAAAAGTCCTCAATGAGGCTATTCCTGAATTGAGAGTACAGGTTGGAGGACAAGTGAATAGAAAAGAGCTTTCCAGGAGAAGTTTTAGGGGACTTGGTGGACAGCAAGTTGAACATAAGCCAGCAGTGAGACCTCAGAGCAAAGAAGGACAACCACACAACTGTATTAGCCCTTAGGTCACGGCAAGTGATTTACCACTTTTGACTGAGCACTTATAAGACCACATCTGAAATACTGTCTTAGATTCATCAAATAAAGACACTTACATGCTGAAGCAAATCTACAGGAGAAGAATCAAAACTGTCCGAGGCCTGGAGAACATTCATGAGGAGAAGGAGGGAGAACTGGCCTTGCTCGTCCTGAGAAGAGAAGGCTAAGGGCTCTCCTATTGCTCTCTAAAACTACTTACTGGAGGTAAACTGTTCTGATAGATGCATAGAGACAGCATGAGAGGTTACACCCACAAACTGCAGCAAGGGAAATTCTAATTACATATTATAAATTTTTACTTCTATTTTTTACTTGTCTCACCAAGACAGTAGCCAAATACAGGAGCAGGCTGCTTTGAGAGGTATCCTTGAAGATATTTAAAATCCAATTGGAAAAGGCCCTGAGCAAACTGAGCTGGCTTTCAGTGGGAAGAGGACCAAAAGACCTCTGGAGATATTTTCTGACCTAAATTGCCTATAATGCTACAATTCTGTTTGGGAAAGCTCTTTTCAATGTCTGTGCTAAGGAGAACAGCTGTGCAGAAATAATCTGCATATTTAGGGTACATCAGTCCTCCTGTCCTCCCCTGAGCTCACTTTGACAAAGACAGATGCAGAAAGGAAGGATGAGGAGTTGTAGCAGGAACAATTAAAGCCAGGATGCAGACAAGAAGGACAATGAGGAAAGGAAAGAACTGAGCCACGCCTTATGAGATTTGTGTCCACTCAATTTTGCAGATTCTCCCCTTTCAAAAGCCCCTTGGTATTTTTTAAAGTGGAAAGGAGTTTGTCCTGAATCTAGTTGACCCTAACACTAAAGTCATTAGAGCACAGTGATTTCTGTAGCAAATAGCACCTAAGTGAGTGATCTGACTATGATCAAATTCAAGTGGTTTTGTTGGCACTCCCTTAGTGGGAATGGCTTGACACAAGGGTGAAGGAAGACGTCTTAGTTACTCTGCTACTTTCTGTGACAGGCAC
>WEKX01003147.1:315119-351139 GCA_013390025.1 Pitta sordida
TCATCCATTTGCAAAGGTTCCTATACTTTCAACCAAACCTAATGATAACATTTCCTGTACCAAACATGACTTTTACATAATAGGAGACTGGAATATTGCAATGGCTTCTAGAGAGGCCAAGAATAAACTTGGTCCCTATGGTAGGTATTTGAAGGTTCTATAAACCATGAGCTTTCTGACTTTTTCATTCACTGAGACAATGTAGAAAAAAATATCCACTCTCAAGTAACAAATATACATGTGAACAAGTATCACTATGTCATGAGCAGAAGCCTGTAGAGCTC
Source organism: Pitta sordida (assembly GCA_013390025.1). Lineage (NCBI taxonomy): Eukaryota > Metazoa > Chordata > Aves > Passeriformes > Pittidae > Pitta > Pitta sordida. Next base: position 315,404 of record WEKX01003147.1, read on the forward strand.
AGCTGAAAGCTGTTAGGGAGTTTCTGGAACAAGACCACAGGCAGTTCCATGACTACCACTACCCCATTTTGCACTGCTTTACTAGTCATTTATTTTCTGCACTGAAGATGCACAGTACTGTCATGAAGAAGTATAAGATTTGATACAGACTAATTTCATATAAGCAGTCTGCTCTGTGCTTGTCTTTTATCATTCAGAATTGTTAAATATTATGCAAAAATGATGTAACATATGCTTCTAACTTCCAATTCAACTTCCATGTGTCTTTTTTTAGGGAAAGAATAAAGGAAAGAGATTCATGCTAGCATTATTCCAGTAATTACAAGCATGGGAGTAATAAGGCATGGATACATATAGCCTAGTAATGGTTAGGTGCCAGCCATTCCCTTCTGTTCTCAATCCACAAGTCTGGTAACGTCACATTTCTCAGTGTGGGAGTATGAATCCACAGCTCAAGCTGTTGAGACACCTCCTTATGGTATCTGGTAGTTGCACTGAGGCAGTGCATTTCAGATGAGCCTCAAATCCTTGGGATGGGCTTTTATAGTCTGAAATGTCCCCCCCAGCACCCAAATTACAGGCACAGATTCATCCTAAAGCTCCATTTGACAGGTCCATTCTCAGCTGATGGAAGTTGGCTCTGCTTTACTAAAGCCAGAGAAACCATTCTCTGCTTTACTAAAGCCAGAATCACCATTCAGACCAGCTGAAGAAGTGAAGTCTTAACCGTTACCAGAAACTGCTTTTAGAAGATATTCGCCACCATGATGGAAAGTATCAGCCAGAAAATATACTAAAAGCTTTTATGTTTAGAATTTCTTTGTCAAGATACTCTTCAGCAGACTAAGATGATTGTTACTCCAGAAATGAACATCAAACCATATAGTGCAATTCTGGAGCTGTCAGTTTAACATCTGTAAAGAGAAAAATCATAGTGTGGCTCAGGCAATCGTTTCAGAAAGCAGTTTACTCAAGGAAAGATAATATAGGTTATAGAGCAAAAAAAGTGTGCTTTAACTAATATATGAGGAAACCATAAGAGATAAACTCATTGCAGACAAGCAGCATGGAATAGATGATATATAAAAAGAGTATTTGATTAAGCAGCTTAGTGAGTGCTGGAGTGCTGGCCAGTGAGGTACAGAAAAAACTAGGTAACCTTTGTGGTAGAGAAGGAACCGTATGCCTTGAGGAAGAGAGTGTTATTGCAATTAAAAAATGGTTCCAACTACACTAATTAAATTGTCACTGAACTGACTTAGAGTTTGGTCTGGTTTTCCTACAATTACATTAGTGTGCACTAAAGTATGACTTGGATTATCTGCCTGTGCAAATGAGGAAGAAGAATGAAAAACAAACAAATAAAATCTTTCCTTGAAAATCTGTATTGGCTGTCAGGGGATTTGGCTTGGGCACACAGGACTAGGAGAATGCACATGCTTACTGGGTGTAAAGAACTAGCGGAGAAGGAACACACCTTTGTCTTTAATGTATCTGCCTTCCAAGACTCCCCCAGCCTATATTTTGTCCAGAGCGGCTCAGACAAAGAAAGATAAGAGTGAAAGAGTAATGATTTCCTTCACAAACTGGGAGGAAGCAGCAGAAGAATTTTGACTTTGATGAGTTCTTCTGTGTCAAATCTGCCAGGGTTAGGTCTGGCTGAAAAGGCTCACATGAAAATCTCTTTTCTTAGGATTGTATCCTAAGTCTGTAGTAAACATTCTTCCAAGAGGAAAAGCAAATTCTGCCTAGGAGCTTCCCTCGATCCATCTCTATTTCGCTCATTAATGTTTAAGGAATTTGGGGGTTGTTTTATTCTTCCTAGGTAGGGCTCTAGCCACCTGACTTTCTGTATCTTCCCTTTCCTGGTCCACTGTCTTTCATGACTGTTTAGCTTAGAGATATTGCCTCTCTTTTTTGACCTCCCCTAGCCTCTGTCTTTTAGTTTTCTGAATCCTCCTTGGCCACAGTATTGCACTCAGTGTCAATTATTTTAATTTACTGAACACCAAACAAGCTCCCGTTTCATACTCCTTGAGAAATTCATACTTCCAAACTCTGCTAAATTACTGAGGTAAACAATGAATTCAATCAAGAAATTATAGTAAAGGGTGTTGATTCTGTCAATAATATAATTTCCTACTTCTCAGAGGTTGCACTGTTTCACTCAGTGACCTCCTTCTTCGCACACTTGAGAAAACACTCCATTTCTTATGATCACTTGTCAATCCTCCATGCATTATCTACCTTCTGGTTTTCTTTCTAAAAACAGTTTTTAGAACTACAGGTGAGTTGTGTGAAGAAAGCAATTGTGAGGAGACTAAATTCGTAGGTAGGATTATGGGATTATGCATGGCCTGATAGGTATGTATTAAAACAAGAATTAACACATGCAATCTATGTGAAAGACTGCAGATATTCAATTATTTTTGGTTTCAGTGGAAGATTTATGTGACAGACTAACATTTGGTATCCCTTGAAACCATTTGGTATACTAAGTTAAGACAATATAAATTAAGCCTTTCAGTATTTTTTTAAACATAACTGCTTTTCAGATACTACTCACCATTAAAATGGCAGAAAGGAAATAGAAAAAAATGCAGCAGAAAGGAGGCAACTATAACTTCTCTCTGTCTCATGCTTTTGGGGGGCTGGGGAACAGGGGTGGGTACACCTAGTCTTTCTATTTGCAATTCTGGCAAGTGGAGAACCAGGAAACAAATCCATTCTGCCAAAATCTTGCATTCATATCTATCTGTGGTCTGTTAGCTATTCTTTTGAAAATTTTCACAGAACAGAGATGCTTTGCAAAGGCTGAAATACAAATTCATAAAAGTTAGAGGGATTTTCACAAATATGCAGAGGAATATGGAAATACAGATGACCCAACCACAACTTGTTCAATCATTTTTTGAGTTAGTCTGTTTAATTCAATCCAATATATTTCTGTGAAGCAAAACCACTATTATGATGAATAATTTCCTGATAGTGCAGGGATATTTAAATGGACTCATCTGTTCCAAATGGAGGCTTCACCATCTGTTCTGTTCTTTTATTACAAATAGAGAGGAAACCTAACTCACTGCATCAGCATGTAAAGCCTACTGTTGAAATGATTTAGATGTACTTGTGTGTTCTTTATGCACCTGGTATGTTTTCTCACATACCAAACACAAATCAGTGGGAAGATCTGTCTCTTGTAACCTAATAAATTTTCTGATCTAGTGCCTTTATTCCTTTCTCAGGGGAGCCAAAATTGATGGCCAGTAGTTTGCATTTTATTAGGACAATTATGACTCTGTTGCTGTCCTGCTACATCTTTACTGGGCTGACATTTTGTGATACCATTTACCTCTGTCCAGAAAATGAGCCTCGATTCCTATTCATTCTCTCTTGCAGGGCCTTCAAATGTGTCATCATGGACAGAAATCTCATAGGAAGTGTGTTGAGGATCTGTCAGATTGCTGAAAAGCTCTGTTCTTCCATAAAGGATGTCACACAATCTTTCCTAACACCATTTCAAAAAGACTGGAAACTCCTAAATACATAATGCTGCGTCATTTTTACTGTTTTAAAAGACAAAGTTAGCCATAGCATAGAGAGGGAGGTGCAAATTACCACATCTCATACTCTCCATACCAGGAAACTGATTGCATGCTCAACGCAAACATTAACACGAAGAAAACCCTCGTGTCCTACCTGTGTTGTAGCCCCTCCCAAGTGCTGGCCAGGGCCGATGATTCTTCCAAAGGTTGCCCAAATACCAATCACTCTGGTTCTCCACTAAGCCAAGAACTTGCTGCCCTGGAAATGAGCAAATTGGCAGGAAGACCATGAGTCAGAAGACAGTCAATCAATGTAAAACAAACATGAAATCTAGAGAGGGATAACCACTGGAAACAGAAGATTTGGGTGTTGTCGTCCTTTCATGCATTTGGAAGAAGCCTGCTCGTGTAACAGACAGCAAGACTGGCACAGCAAAGTCAGCACAGCTCATTTCTTCCTTCTGCCCTGGCTAGTCTGAGTAATTAAACACTGTGGGAACCTTTGTCATGCTGACAGAAATGTATCACCCAGGCAAATCTGAATGCAGTTTGATTTTGGAATACAAGGATGGAGAATCCTCCTAGTGAAAACTAAGTGTTGGTAAAATGATCATCTAATATGAAGATCTGTTCATACTCTGATAAAATCATTGAAGAACAAGGCTCAGTATAACAAACTATTCCTTTCCCCTGATCTCTCCTACTAGTTTCAGGGATTTTTTTTCTCAGCCACAAAAGAAATCCCTTTTGCTCCAAAAAATAGTTGATTCTATGAGTTTACCTACATAAGAAAGTTGCACTGTTTTAATTTAGGAGATCAATTTAAAAGTAATTTAGGTAAGCCTGCGTAGAATGCTGCACAGAAATTATGATTTAAGTTTTATTTCAGTTTATCTTACATTGATTAGCAGCTGGTTTCCACTAGAGTAAAATGTGTACTAAATCAAATGAGTCTAGAAGGTTTGCACAGCTTAAAAATCAACTGCAATGTGAATGTTTGTATAGATAAGGACTTAATTATCTATCCTGAAATGTGCTGTATAAAATGTAAATAAGAGAAGTGATTGAAATGATGCTCTGGTGACAGAGGATGGAAGGAAGAAGAAAACTGTGTTTGGATCTAGTCAGAGAAAGGAAAGGGAATGGTGTTTTGACAGAGGGCACTGAGACTGGTTTTGGAAATTATTTCTCAACCTTTTGAGAAAGCAATTAAGCATCATGGTTTGAAGGCACATTTTCAAATCCGAGATACGCTGGTAAAATTGGGTGTATGGTCACCAAGCATTAAATGATCATTATATGTTGCTTACGTAGGACCACAGTTGTACGACTAAAATTTCAGTATGGCCCCAGACAAGAGAAAGACATAAAGACAGACGCGATTAGTTCAATTTTATAATTGGGTTGAAAAGTGACTGTGATACTCTCCTGTGATACCTGCAATTCAGGGGAACGCCCGTAATCCCCACGTGTCACAAATGTTGTTTCAGTGTAGTAAACCAGAAGACTATGAAAGCATTCAGAGACTAAATGGAAATACGTAAATCTAAAAATATCATTGAGAGGTTATCAAATCCACTCCACACCACTTCAGGATCATCCTACTCTATCCTAATGAGAACATGGCAGTTGTCAACAGCCTTAATTTTCTAATGTCTCTCCTTTGCCATTATATATTATATGCTATATATGTATTTGATTTTTCACATTATTCTCAATAACTCATTTTTTAAGAAGGTGGAGAATCTGTGATAGAGCAAAAGGATCATACAAAAGACAACCACACGTTTATCTTCCCATTGGTGCTACTGAAAACTGGTAATATTAACAGAGTGCAATGCACAAGTAAACAAAGAAAATTACAAGTTAGAGGCAAATGTATCCTAAGCAATTGATGCTTTTTTCATACACATAAACTAGAGCATCTCTCAACCTGTGAGACACATGGAACACACCAGAGAGCATGAGACATCACAAGCTATATATTGTGAGGAATTATGAAAGGGATCTTAACTGGTTGAAAGAAGTCTTAGGCAAAAAGATGCTGAAAGACACAATTTAAACCAAGACTTGTTGACTCCATGCTGGAAGTCTTCCTGTTCTTTATAATCACTTCCTTACAGCTGAGGTAGAATAAATCAAAGTAAGAAACTACCATGGCTAGTAAAGGATGAGACAAAAAAAATCTCAATGAAAAATACAGGTGCAGCTGGCCTGGAATGGATAGGCACAGCTGGTAGGAAAAGAGTGCCCCTGCCCATAATCTAACAGCACATTTCATAACTCAGCAGTCCACAGATTCTTCTCAGGATAGTACTGCTTACATCAAAAGAAATGTTGGAATTCCATTTGCAAGAAGCAGATACTGAATTTCCTTACCATGGAGCATCAATTTACTTTTATTATTTTAGCCCCATGAATTTCCCATCATGCCATAGAGATCAGCCTTTAAACTGATGAATAGTAAAATATGAACAAACCTTGCTGCTCGTTAATGGTTTTCCTTTCCCACCTACCAGTGCAAAATCTCACTTCTAATAACTTATTTCTCAGTTATTATTTCTCATGCCAAGATAAACTGAAAAGGCTCAGGAAATTATGTTTGCATGTATTTATTGTAGCTGTGTAATTTCCTTCGTCTTTTCCTCTATATTGTTGAAGACACCAGAAAAAATCCTGCCTTCACCAGAATTCCTTGAGATTTGATACAGGACAGAGATGAAGGCAGAAATTAACTTCATGTAAGCTTTAGGGCTTAGATACATGGATTGGATAATGTGTCTTACTGTATATCAACTGAGCTGGAATAACTGCCTGTATATGTCCTTTTAGCCTGTCACAAATACAAAGTAAAATGTGTTAGCTCACATGCTTTAGTTTGCTTTTGCAATGGCCCGGGAATGCACATGCACAGTCCTAGGGTACAGCATTATGCAACTTGTCAGGCTGTTGTAACTCTTACTGGTGCATAAAAGCCTATGAGGCAGATGTGATGGCTTGTCTCCCAAGCCACCTTGGAGAAAACTACGGAGATATGCTTTGCATCTTCTCTAGTTATATTACTCTTCTCTCTAGGCTAGAATAGTGTTGCTGTCTCTGCCAAAGAAGAATATATTTCTAGTTCTCTTTACATTGTCTCTATGATCTTGACTTAAGGCAGAAGTAACTGGGAAACCAGAACTTCAGCTGCATAGTAAATACAGTATTAATGTTTCTAAAAAATGTTCTAATTCTGAATCAGTATAGAAAAAAGAAAATCAGAAGTATTATCTGGAAGAAATTCCTCAAATACTTTAATCTGAAGATACCAAAATAACATCTAAAAACGTGAAATTCCTATCGCTTTAAATAATGTAAAACACTGTGACACCTAATATAAATATATAATATATATGGTATCATATAGAACATGCTATTCTATATATCTAAAATGTCAAACAAAATAAAATCATAAATTTTCTCCTTTCAGTTGTGACCAACTGAAAATGCTTCACTCAAAGCTTTAATTGACTTTGGTTTTATATTAATGAATTATTCTGAGACTATCTGTTCAGTTTATCTGACCACTACCAGTTATTTAATTTAGTTATTTACTTTTTTAAATGCATTATGAAGTTCCAGGAACAAGGCATTGGCCAAAGCAATGCACGGTGTTGAGCAGGTACAGGGAACACTCCCTCTGCCCACAGCTCTCTGACCATGCATCAGCCTCAACCTGTCCCTCTGCCACCCTTCACAATTTTCCCATAAAGTACTTGCAGTTCTGTGGAAACTATCACCAGGTTCATTTCACCTCTCATTATACCACAATCCAAATTTAGATTTTCTGGAGAGAAAGACTGGAGCTCCTTCCCACCACTACCTTCGGAAAACGCAGGGATAAAAGAGTTATGTGAGTTATTCTTCCAGCAGATGGAAACACAGTGGCTACCATAATGAATTTGAATTGTTCAACATTCTGAGCTGCTGGTTTCTTCTTCCTGAGAATTATTATAATGAAATACCATAACTAACAGCAAAAGCTCTATCATTTTCTGTTCTTGCCCTGCAGTCATGATTAAGTGCACTCCTCTCACTCTCTGTTACTCCAGGCACAAGTTAGCTTATGAAAATTAAGCTGTCATTCTTACTTCTTCATACATCACCACTAACAGCCAGACAAGAGAAAACAAGGCTATGAGTCTGGCATGACCACAGTGAAAAATTATTGAGCAGGCAGAATTACTGCTGGATTGCCAGGAATGGGACTGTGTGCTGCCTGGCTGTGGGATGAGACTTCTCCAGAAGGCAGCTGCAGCTATGGCATTTTGCACAGAACAGCTCCCTCACAGCTCTTGCACAATGAGAAGTGCTGCTCTCCTTGTAAAAGCTTGGCTGTTGCTGGGAGGAGGTTTCCATGGAAAAACAGATACTTCTGAACCTGACAAATCAATGCCTTTCATTCTGTTTTTACCTCACAGATCTTTGGTGGCTAATGGAGGGGAAAGCATTATACTGTAATTCAGGCACTGAAGGGGACTCCAGTTCCCAGCTGTGATACTGATTTTTTGGGTGACATTGAACAGGTCACAGATTCTTGCTCGATTCTCCCTTAATAAAATTTTAGCCCTATTCCATTTTGCCTGTCTCACATTTTGCAAATTTAAGTCCTCTGAGTCAGTAAGTTTGTGCGAGTTTCTACTGAAAGTGTAAGAGCAGCAGCATGTGGCCAGGCTGAAGTTCCATCAACACAGGGAGTAGCAGCTGTACAACATGGCGCACAACACTGCAGCAGCATGGTGGTACTTCTTAATGGCAATCCTCTGGCTTCCAGTGACACATGACACATTTGAAGAAATATCAGGTTTTATTTGAGTCTGGTATCTGCTAGTTTCATTTGATGTCAGTGTTGGTGCCTGTGAACAATGTTTTCCTATTCTGTTCCTACTTTTTCCCAGTTTTAGAGAGTTTAATCTTCTCTACAGTCTCTACAAGTTCTCTACAAAGGACCTTAACCTCAGGTCTTGCCTGATGTACTTTGCTATTAGAAACAATAAAAAGAGTACTAAAAAATTATAGTTATTACAACTACTTTCAACATCTTCTTAGGCAGAAGCGCTTTTTCTGCCTCTATTTTTTTTTTTCCTTTTTTAAACTCATAGTGGCTTTTATATGACTCTACTGCAATCACAGTAAGAGCAACGGATCCACCGCAAGCATTTTGTGTGAGTTGCATTTTCTCAGAGGAAAAAAAGGGGAAAATAAAACGGCACATTAAAGGGGTAGGAAGGGCTGGAGTTGCCCCTTTCTGACCACCTATGGCCAAAAAGTGAGCTAGTATCATTGGAAAGATCCGTTTCAGCACAGTTCTGCTTGTTCAATTTGCAAGGTTTAGTTGCATTTGGTAGAGGCCGTCAAAGTGAAAAGCAAGTGCAAAGTAGTTTTCAGCCTTTAAAAACATAATAAGTAAGCAATTTCTACATTGTGAAGGTTATTAAAGGAGAACAGAGAAGAACTCTGTCTTTCTATTTCTAACTATTTTAACAGCCATGGTTTAGACCATTAGGAATTTAATACAGACACAAATGCTAGAGCTGCAGCCAAGTACTGCCAGAGCAATCTATGTTTTCAGTGTGAGCTGAAAGATAGAAAAAGGACTCAACAGGAATTTCAGATTCAAACTTGGCAGGATTCAGAACTGCAGTGTTCTGCTCACAAAATGGGACACAGAAGTAGAAAATAAAAAGTTGACAGGAGGGAAGGGAGGAAAAGGTACATACTCTGAATACTGGAAAAATTCTAAATTGGCCAGTAACAAGTCTGATGAGCACAGTCAGGTCTAGTGCTGGTGCTATACTGGTGCAATAAGGCAGGATTATTTTCATAGAATCACAGAATATGCTGAATTGGCAGAGACCCACAAGGATCATTGAGTCCAACTCAACCCTGCACAGGACCATCCCCAAGACTCACACCATGTGTGTCAAACAATTAAAACTTGTTTCATTGTAAAATATGCTTCTCCATTGTATCGGGTCCCTGTGGCAGATACACAGGAGAAGGTATTGTGAAACTGCTGCTCTCCCCCACTGCCTTTTGCCCCGTCTCCCTCTATTGCAAACCACTCTATTAAGAAACTTTACCCAGGCTCTCAGACTGAGCCATGGGGCTGCTGGAAATGGACATGCCTGAAGAGCTTAGACCTTCCTGTTGCCAAGAGGGGATGGTGGCTGCACACCTGAAAGAACTGGATCCATCTAAAATCATAGAATCACACAGAATCTTCTGAGTTGGAAAGGACCCACAAGGATCATCGAGTCCAACTCTTAAATGGCACCACTGCCTCCCTGGCAGGAATTGAACCTCTGGACTCCCACACGAGAGGCAGGGACACTCACCACTAATCTGCAAGTGAGCTGAGGAACCCTGAGCCCTGTTTTCCTGGAAGCCTGGACATGTCCCAGTCCAGACATACTGGTGGCAGAGAGAATTTTGTTGACTGCTCTCCATGCTGCCCTCCCTCCACATGGTCAGCGAGCCCACATGTGGAGCAGAGAGACTTTGTCAGGCAAGAGACTCAAATCGGTAAAACACAGATACAAAGAACTTTTTCTCTCTCTGGCTGAGAAGTGAACTGAATTCTAGCAATGCCTAGGAAAAGCAGCTCGGCAGAAAAACCCCAAAAGCATGGCTGCAAGCACATGTATGATGGTGGAACAGCAATAACTAAGATCTCCGAAACACCTCTCCATATTCCAAATATTTTAACAGACACCAAACCATCATGGTGGTAACTAATATTTTGTGTGCTTCTTTATAATGTCATTCTTAGCTCTTTTCCAACTTTCTCTGTCTTTTCCTTCTCTTTCTCTATGCTTTAGCTTTATAGTTAATAAAGTAATTTATCATCTTAAAACTCAACACTTGATCTCTGTTGATTCTTAATTTGCTTCTGGCAAATGACCAACTTATATTTACAGATTGTAACACCATGCGCTGAGAGTATTGTCCAAATGCTTCTTGAACTATGGTCAGTTAAAATCTTTGATTATTGCCCTTTCCCTCTTTTCAGCTTCTTCTGATTTCTTTTTCTTTTGCCTTTAAACACCTGTGTAAGACACCCTTCCTTTCTGAAATGTGTGAGGCCACTTCCTGATTGAATGTGTTGCACTTCATCCTAAGTCTTGCCGGAGTCACTGAACCCTTCTTGATGGCCTTCCTGTCCCTGATCATATATTGCTTCATACCAAACAGGTGTCTTCTAAAGTTTTTCACTTCTCCTGCGACATCTCTCATGCAGCTCTTCAGATCACTGTCAAGGTCAAGCTTTTCATTCTCACTGTTGCTGCCCTTTGCACTGTCTATGTATATTCATGTTTCTTCCTGCTCCCAAGCTTATTCCTCTCTTCCACTGCCGTGTCCACTCTCATTCTTAAGAGAGATCCTGTCTTCTCATGGAACAAATACTCCTACTTACCTCTGAAAAATAAATTTCAAGCATAAAACTCCTCAGCATTTCCCCCAATAATTCTTTCAGAAATTTTACTATGAATCCAATGTAAAATGCACACAAGAAATCTTGCTTGTGCACTGTAACACAAGTGTGCCAGACCTCAGAAACACATTAGGACATCTTCTTACATACCTATACAGTATAGGATACACTGTGTTCAACAGAATTGAATATTTTAACCTCTGTTGTGCATTTATTTCACAGGTGTGCATACATGTACCAGATAAATGCTTTATATTTGTATGCATGCATTCATATGCACATATGCATATATGCATATATACATTCATATGCACATAAATACATACAGATATGTGTGTGTAGATATAGATAGGCAAGTATAGGAAAAGATAGTCTTTGCTGGAAAAGACTTCTCTTTTACATATGGAAATATAAAGTTTTGGAGAAAAATGCCTCCCACACAACTTACACTTTTTTATTTCGTATTTCATTTGCATTAAGTACACTGCTGTTTCCCAACAACCATTATTCCTTCGTAGTGGACTAAATATTCATGATGAGAAACTGCATGGACAGTTATTAAGCAGCAGCATGGACAAGGAGGAGGCCAAAGAGTAGCTAACTGAAGGTACTACAGCAGTCTCAGACAAGGAGAGGACGGCTTCACAGGAGCATCATGTTGGATAGTACATTGGTGCCAGAAGAAGAAGAAAGGATACTAGAAGTGAATACATGATAAGAAAGGATGGCAGATAAATGAAGCAGAGGTAGATACAATACAGTGAAACCCTGGCTCTTCGCAGTTTTGGTTCTTGCAGTTCCAATAAATCACAGGGTTTTTTTCTGTGAAGATTCATATGCCCAGAGTGATCAGAGAAGATATACAGCTCATGAAATGCAAATAAGTTCTGCCCACTGCCCCATCGCCCCTGGCTCCTGAGGGCTGCGGGGAGTTCCCGGGACCACCTTGCACCCTGTGACATCTCAGGGGAGTAAAGAGAATCTCTTCTGACCCTTCCCTGCAGCATTCCCTGTGGCCCCCTGGGCGGCTCCCAGCATAGGTCCCGCCGGGACTGGGCGCTCCCTGCCCACAGACACAGGACTGTGGCTCCCACTGATGGTGCTGTTTTCACAGCCATGTGAACCCTCAGGCTGGGCTGTCCCCTCAGCTGCCCTGGGGATCATCCGCCCGACACCCACTCAGGCGAAAGGAGGACACAGGAGCTGGAGGAAACCTGGGGGAAGTGAGGAGGACCACCATGGAATGCAGCTCCGCTCATGGCAGGCACCCCAGGAGCACAGTGCGGCAGAGGCACGGGGGGGGCTGTGGCCGGAGGCGGCGGGGCTGGAACACCTCTGCAGCATCCAGGATGCCCCAGGATGCCGCTTCCCCAGCAGGCACAGGGTGGGTGTGGTGGGTGGTGATGCAGCGGCGAGGTGCAGCCCCTTGGCAGCTCTGGTCCAAAAGTGTCCATCACGTGGTGGTGATGTGACAAAGGCAAAAGAAGTTACAGCAACTCGGACCAGAAAAGAGTAACTCTGCAAGAGCCTGAAGAGCCTGTACAGAGACACATGTGACAAGTGTATGGTGGTGGGAGGGAGGATTCAAAAGGCACACATAAAAGATGATCAGGACGCTGAAGTACACAGAACTTGATTGAGAAAGTTTGGGGTAAAGACCTAAATCTGATTCATCTTCATAAGCAAAGATGAAAGAATTAAATCAATCAAGAGAAGAAAATATATTGGGTTTCCGTGCATCTTCTAGTGTCCTCCAAGGAGCTTGTTAGAAAAATTAAGAGGACATTGAGGAGTCCAGCAAACCACAGCAAAGCTAGTAAATCTATCATTAATATTTGCAGCACTTTCATCTGCAGAATTTCAGGGAAATGGACTCTCAGCAGCTGAGCACAAGAGTAAGTGTAAAAAAACCCCTTCCACTTTGGAATAAAACTTATTGAGGCTTTCTGTGACAATGACAAGGCTTTGTGTGCCCATTACAGCAGGATTCCTGTGTTGCCAGAAACTTAAGAAGAATTCAAAGATAGTATTATGGCTTGAACACACAGAAGAATTTTTTTGTTTTCTATATGGCAGCCTATGAGGACAGACTGAGAGAGCTGGGCCTGTTCAGCCTCAAGAAGAGATGACTGAGAGGGGATTTAATCACTTTAAGTAAGTAGGTGAAGGGAGGGTGTCAAGAGGATGGATCCACGCTCTTCTCGGTGGTGCCAAGCATTAAGACAAGGAACAATAGGTTGAAATTGATGCAGAGCAAGTTCCCTCTCAAGATAAGAAAGAACTTCTTTACTGTGTGTGTGACCGCACACTGGAAAAGGTTACTCAGAGAAGTTGTGGAGTCTCCCTCACTGGAGATATTTCAGTGACTGTCTGGATGTCATCCTGTGCCACATGCCCTAGGATGGCCCCACTTAAGCAGGGAGGTTGGACTAGATGACCCACGGTGATCTCTCTCAGCCTGACCCATTCTGTGATTCTGTGATAAATCCAACCAATTGCCATGAAATGTGCTCTAGCATGGAGTCTGGGGAAGAATGAGCCTGACCACTGAAATGCTTGTGGAATTTTAAGCTATACCAAAAGAGCGGCCCACACCAGCTTCACCTGCTGCTGAGCCATTCCTTCCTCACCTTAGTTTTTATGTCACTGTTTATAGCACAAATGCTCCCAGCAGTAGAACTGACATCTAATTAACAGCAATGGGAGACTTGACATGAACCCTTTTCCATCTCACTTTTTGATTGAAACCAATGGCAATGTGAATATCGTGTACAACAGCAGTGCTTTACCCTCATGATGTCCTTTTTAATTTTTAATTTATTCACTATAAAACCCCACACTCATGAAAAATCAAAAATTTCTTTCCCTGAAAGCAGAACAACCTTGTAAAAAATGTCAATTCAAATCCACAGCTTCTAATATTCAGGCACTGGTCTTAGAGAAAGGGCCTAGAGTTTCAGGAACCTACAAGTTATTAAAACCACTGCCTGAATCTGGGCTATGAAGGAATAAGTGATCATTAAACAAAAAATGCTTTCTTTTTTGTTGTGAAAGATAATGCAACAAAATTGTCTTGAAAAGCATGTGAAGAATATGAAAGCATCTATCCATGCTCCATGACTTTGCCTGTCATAAATGCATCAATTTTATAAGGAGGATAAGGTTGTGATATGCACATTTTTGTTGGCACAAACCCATCTGTGAAATGCATCTCAGTAATGGAGAATCAAGAAGCAGAGCGCAACATGTAATCAGTAAGTTTCTTATGCCACGCCTTTCAGTGGTAGCACTTTATCAAGGAGAGGTCTTACAGCAGCAGAAACTGAGGCACATGGTGATGGAATGAATTTGCAAGGTGACCAAGGAGGCGGTAGGTGATCTAAGAACAGGAGCCAGGACTTGTGAGACCCAAAGCACTGATTTTAGATACTGAGAGACAGTGTCCTTTATGATAGCCTAGTGCCTAAACTGTCACTTCTAGTAATCACTTAGAAATTCCCCCTCAGCTAGTCTTCCGAGCAGCTGCCAGTTAACCAGGTCCATTGACAGCTGAGTTTTATCTTGCCACATCTCTGAATGCTATTTTCTGCCCTGCCATAGATTTACTTTGGGTACATCCCTTGGAATTCCAGGCATGTATCATCACTTTCCTTTTGATGTTCAGGCAGCTGCTTATTTCAGCTTTAGCAACATAAACCTTGCCTCTGTTAACTAAACAATCTTAACTCAGAATCAGACCAGGTAACAAAGGTTAGAAGCTGCCTGGCTCAGTTTCTTTCTGTAAGACGAGAACAACACGACTGTATCACTACACTTCAGTGTAGTTTCAGTGATCATTCTCTGAGGTTGTTAGAATAGTAAACTTATTTACTAGCAAAGAATTAGAGACAAAGAGTAAGAGCTTTCGAATATTCCAAACACTGTTCATCCTTTTGGGCAGTTATACATAAACCCCAAGATACTAATCCCCCTTTCTTTTTAATTAAAAGGAACAAATCTTCTAAACTGATGAACACACCAGGAATGTTTGTAAGCAAGAAATCAGCAGCTATGTATCGTAAGTATTTTCTCTGAGAATCAGAAAAATCCCAGAATGTAGAAGCAATTGCAGGAAAAACTCCCAAGACAAACAAAACGAAAAGGATTGGTTTACAAGTGACAAGTTAGGAAAAAAAAAACTCCAAACAAATCAAATCAGAAAAAAACATGGCCATATTTAGCAGAAAAGGGCTTTAGTCACCCACTTAATGTGAAAAAGGTTGCCAAGTTACTGTACCTGGTGTTGAAATCCAACTATGTTGACATTATTTTTCCCCTTTGTTGGGTTCAGTTCTGTTAAAAAAATAAACAAGCTCTGCATTTCCCTTTGGCTATGTGGCTTTACCAGCCTCTACAAATTTTTCTGGATGAAAATTCAGGCATTATCTCTTGAGCAGACACAGTTTGCAGTAAGATTCTGCAACCTACCTAGCACTTTTTTGCCAATGTCATTAATGGCACTTATTATAGTGACAATTGGCTTGTGTAAGCAGCTCATTTTATCCTTTTAATTATGAGCTTCAAAAAAGGTTAGAGCTCACAAACAGTACCATTATGAATTATTTATGCATCAGGATTATCAGACGGTAAGATGACACAGCCAACATTTGTTCACACCTAATGATTAAGCACAATTAAACATGTATCAGGAAGTACAATAGAGCTCTCATACCAAACAACAATCTGCTGGTTCGCATCTTGATCTTACAGAATAACAGATACTTCTGCCTGATACTATGAAACAGTGGCTGTACCAGAAGTTTCATGCTTTAGTGACACACTCAAAGTCTTGGGATCTGTCTCGGAATGACAGATGGTTCACCTCTTTGTTGAGCTGCAGCCTCTCCAAGTAGGGCATAATTCTGCAGTCAGGCTAAATAGTGGATGTGCAAATAAGAGGAGAATAAAATGGAAAATTTTATCCTGGTAGCATTGCACGTTGTTTTATCAGAGCACTGCAAATATCTAACAAACGTGCAGAGAATTGCTCTTAAATTTGAGGACAACCATTTTTTCTCTGTCTTTTAACTTGTACCCTGGAGACATTTGGATTTACAGGGTAACGTGGATGAGATGTTCTCTTGCTGAAAATGTGTCGACTTGTAAACTCAACCTGAAATCATATATAGCATTGCCTCAGTTTTGCCAGCATGTAATAACCCTGTCCAATACTACAGAGTCAAGATTGGCACAAAGATGAAAATACGAAGCGAGCCTGAGCTCAAGTTGAACTCAGTACCCTGAGCTTCATGATTAAATAGTACAGTATGTCTTATGGATTTCTAGCAAGAATTAGTTAGTTGACTTTATTAGTTTATGGCTGTTTACTACACATATGACACATCATGCTAGCGTGACAATGAAGCAGTTAATACTCCTGATGCAGAATCCAGTAATGGCTGGGAAAAGCAAGAAAAAGCCCTAGTACTCAGTCTTTTGCAAATCAGGTGTGTGGATAGTTCCAGAGGTTTTAGAATATTTAACACAAGTCCACCTCAGCACTGACATTTCCCTTTTTTCCCTGTTTATTGGCTTAGTACTGAGCAATTCCTGCTGTTCTGAAGAACCTCTGAGCAAAGATGAAGAAGGCTGTCTCAATTGAGTAAAGGGATAAACACACGAAAATCACCTTAAGCTCCCTCTCCCTCTGTTTAATTATTTAGTTAGTGCAGGTCTGGTTCTAATTAGGACAAACAGATGAAAAATATGAGCCCAACAGTACATAGAAAGTAGGGATTTTATCGCATAACTCTTGAGTTGGAAAGTCTTTAAAGTGTTACAGAAGAGTTGAAGTCCAAAAGCAAAGGGGTAAGGTATTCGCAGAAGGTGCTAGTTTCATTAAGCAGATCTGTTGATGATAACAAGAAGAAAGGGCAAGACTTACTGTCCACTGAAACACAACAACTCCCATAATATATTCTGCACATCATATCATTCAAGCCTCTAATATTTCATTCATTGATTTTATTGTCAAATGGAAAGGTGCTTGTTCCAAGTGCCATTTAGTGAGACAGATAGGGAGAGATACAGAGTTCATTACTGGGAGTTTGCTCGCTGGATAATGTTGACATTCTGTGGATAAAAGTAAAAAGAGTGCAGAGGACTACCACCCCTAATGTTTAGGAAAGTAATTTTAGTTCTCTTCCTGGAAGCTCAAGGGTTTTGCCTTTGGTCTGACTGCAGACTGCCTCACCTGTCATCCCCATCTGCATCACTCTAACTTCTCACAGGCCCTCCCTTATCTGTCCCTGTGCTCCTTCCCCCACATTAGTATGTAAAGTCTCACACTGGCACCCTACAAACTTCTCCCCCGTAATGAGGTCAACTTCTTTAGACCTTCTAAAAGGTTATGTGTAAAATGGCTTTAGGCTGAAAATAGCTAGTGTTTGTCTGGCTTCACCAAAACAACAGCATCTGTATGCAGGTGCTGCAGCAGAACTTAAAATGCCAGTGTGCTGTGGTTAAAACCAAGGTGCCTGCTTTACTGAATATGTGTATGAACTCCACCTAGATTTAAATTTAAATAACTCTGTCCCTTTCTTAATCTGAGCTTAATTTAACAGCTTTTAAAAAGAGATTTTTATAGCAAAGTTTAGCATACAAGCTTTCATTCAAAAATACTGAAGAATCAGCTCAAATACTGAAAATGTTTAGACATGATAAAACCATATTTCCACAATAAAACGAGAGAGACACATGCAAGTACATACTAAGAATAATGAGGACATCAAGAAGTAGAAAGCCAGCTGTGCAACCACTGCAGGAAAGCATTCAAAGGGCAGAAAGTTATGGTATCCATTAATCCCCTTAATCTCTACTAATTCATGGAGTGTAAGAAACATTTATTTTATGAAACAGTAAAATACTCTTACAAATTTTTAATCTATCTTGCATCTCAAGCGAATTCTGTAATCAAAAGGTAAGAACAACAAGTCAAATATGAGTAAATGCATCTTTACTTATGTTCCTCTTCAGCTGTTTAAGGATAAGATGGAAAACAATATAAAAATTGAAATCTGTAAAATGGACTTGGCAAATTCACTCCCTCATAACCACAGATGTTAGATGACACACATTACTCGTTCTTACAAAGGGAACAAATGTATGAGATAAGATAATTATCCACAATCTATCAGTAGCATAAGCCTCGTTTGCACTAGAAAAAAAAATAAATTGCAACACAAAGGGCTTCCCTCTGTTTTCCTTGAGGAAGGAAAAAAGAAATCCCTTATCCACCGTTAATCACATGACTGCCTAGATCCTTTATTGGGTTGTAGCACCATGTAGTGGAAACTGATGTTGTATTTTTGTCAGTCATGCTGCAGATCCATTAAGCACCATAATAAATACAAATTACAACAGAAACACATTTAATACTTTAGCAAATTAAAAATGGATTGCCTTTCAAGTACTGAAAAATAGCAACAAATTAATATGCATTTGCAGATTAGAAAGGCAGTAAGTTAAAAAACGGGTGATGTAGATGACAATTTTGGCTGTGTATTGGGAAGATCAGTAAGACTCAGTTAAATGTAGTAATGAAATTTTTGATTCCATTTGATTTAACTCTGTGAGAATTAATTCAGACCTCAGTCATATAAATGCTGCAGAAGCAAGGACACTAATTTGAGATATTTCCACCCCATGGCAGGAGTTACTGCCTACCTACTTCCTTTCTCTGTACAGCCATCTGGGTTAGCTGCAATCCTCTTCGTCTGCCCTCTACAGCGGCTGTATGAAGAGTGAGAGGGACAAGGAATCCCCATAAAATCTATTAATACAGATCATGGAAAAGTACTGAAGAGATGATGGCAGTAATTTCTTAAATCACTCCAAGCAGAATCGTCAGGACATCAGTTCAGGGCTACAAAAGCATCCAGCAAATGGGACATTTACAGTTAATCTGTTCTGATCTCTAGAAAAAGTAAATCCTTTGTTAACACTGAGGACAGATTCAACACCTCGGCAGATTTGTGAAAGTGTCCCTTCAGTATATCACTTTAGCTTCCACCTCTGCCCTTTAAAAAGGCAAAACTGATCCTTTTTCTCCATCATTCTTTCCTGGAGGTGCACAAACATTGTACTCATAAAATCCAACTGCGTAGTCCCAGACAGATTTGCCTAGGATTTACTCTTCACAAAGGAAAAATAATGTAGGTAGCTTTGAGTAAGTTTTGCAAAATCATCTGTGAACAGATTTTTATTTCAAAAGTATCCTAATTAACTCTTATTTTAATCCATCTAGTTTTAGGTTACTTCTATTCCCCCTCTGGGGAATTTCTTAACTACCCACTTCATTAGCACTACTTTCAGTTTGGTCCTAACACTTGTTCCCTATCATGCCCTAAGCGTTTTCAGAAATGAACTTCTTCTTCATAAGACCATCTCTAATTTGTATGATTTTCTCTCTGTGTTCAATGCTGTAGGATATGGATTGCCAATTGAGCATTGTAAACTAGCATGACAAATATGTAGGGAACATTTTCAATGGTACTTACATTCTCAAAACAACAAAAAAGAGTAAAAGAACACAAGACCCCCTCTACAACATGTGAGATGCTGGTTTTATTCCTCCTAGAATAACACGTGACCTTCTGACTAAATTTAAAACTCTTATTCTGTCTCTTAGGCTCAGCCCATTAATTGCATGAGGAAACAAACTCCAAGGCATAGATCAAATTCTAGGACAGCCTTCCATTTGTTATCAACACATGAAGAGAAACTCAGCTCCTGTCTTTCCATGAAAGGAAAATGGGAGTTTTCCCATTTAGGCTTATAAGATCAATGCTGTAAGAAGAGAAATGTGTGAGTATGTTTGCACTGAAGGAAAGGAAGATTTATGTGAGAATGTGACTTAAGACACAAAGGCATTAAAAAGAGATCATTATCTGTTTTGGAGGTGGAGAAAAGACCTTCTATAACATTATCAGATTCTGAGCAGCTCTAGAAACGGAAAAGTACAACGTAATGTTATTTCATTTCATGACAGATGGGAAGGTTCACTCCTCAGAAAGACTGAATGAGGGCTGACTCAAGAGCAATCATAAATTATTAACTAATTTGAAAGACTTTTCCCCTCCTCTTTTCCTCCAAGTCCTCTAAGCTAATTTCATAGCTAATGCAAGGACAGATCTGAGGGAGTAATTATCAAGCAGGTAAGTAAATGCTCTATGACGAGACAATGTTGGGCTACTCTCACTGAACCCATACATAAATTCTTTGTGGTAGGGATTAAAGTGTTTAATTAAATCATCTTTGTGTAGATGAAACATGAAAATAATTTATTAAATTGCTGAAAGACAGAAAACCACTTCCCTTTGTTTGCTTCTTACAATCTAATGAGGCTGTAGTTCAAAAAACAAAATGATCAAAACAGCAGTGACTCACTTGTAAGAGCATCAGGAAAAATCGAAGTACCTTGAAAGTTATCTCCTTGCATAATTTTCTCCTCCAACCCAGATGATTGCAATGTTAGGCAAATGCATTACTGGAAAAAGGACAGCTTCCAGGACAGAAAGGTAGTGTCCCTCCATGGTCTGAGTGCTCTACACACAGGAATTCTTCTTAAAGTAAAGCTGACAGTCACTTCAGTGAGCTCTTACTGAACAGTAGTAGTCTGCTAGAGGACTCTGAGGGAGAAAAGGGATGGTCACATTTTTGTTTTACAAAAACAATAGTAGGAAGTAAGGAAAACCTTGCTACATAATTAAAGAATAAAGGTAGAATACAAAATTTTTTGACTCCTGAGAAGAAGGAGAAAAAACTCCACATTTAAGACACAGCTTTTCTTCCTGAGGTTTTATTTTCTGCAGTATCAGAAGGGAGAACCAATACTGCAAAGAGTTGCTCAGTTAAGGTGAGTAGTTCCAAAACATTCTCTGCCTCTTGTTGCCCACATCAACAACTATATGACAGACCTACCTAGGAAAGGACAACTGAGAGGTGTACCCAGAGTTTTCATGGACTGCACTGCAGAGTATCTGAAGTTGTGGCTGAGCTGCATCAGAAAGAAATTTTGTTGCTTCCATGAAAATGTTTTTAAAGTCATATTTAGCAAACTGTTCTTAGAAAAGAACATCTGAGCTTGGTTTGACTCCATTTGGCTGTAGAATTTAATGAAATAATCTACTGGTGGATAAAATGCAAGGATTTGGACTTAATTCTCCAGCCACTGTCAACCAGGATGGAATGACTTCAAGCTATTTTTTTTTTATTTGGACTAGTATCTTGGCTGGAAGAAAGCCCAGTGGGGAAGAACTGTGTTGGTTATTAATGCAAATCCTTACTACCTCCCTTGCAGAAGATAAGGGTGTTGCCATGTTTCATAGCGGATGTCTATTTCTTATTGCAGAAAATAAATCAATCATTTTGTGGTTTTTGTCTTCTTTTAATTGCAAGCCATAATAAAAAAGAAAAAATAATTTGTACAAAACCATTACAGATGCATCAAAGAACAAAGTACTGTGAATTGATTTTCAGGTCTAAAAAGGATTGTTAGAATCCCTTCAAATGACAACTAAGATGAAAAATCTACCTCCAGTTACACTTTATTATTCCCTCTGCTGTATGGAAGGCGAAATAAATAATTTTCTGCATGGGAAAAAAAGGAAATTTAGATAAAACAAATATTATAATTTTTTATTCTAATTTCTTTCCAAATATACTGTTTGAGAAACAGCATACATATTCTTTGTTCTCAAAAATAGCAAAACCAGGTAACAAATATGTTGTCAGTCATTAAATGAAGAGTCTATGTGAAAATATGTGCAATAAAAAACAAGACCTAACATTTAGTTAATTTCAGTGAGGTTTTGTTCACCCAGCTATAAAGATGGACATATGTATGTGTAGCAGAAATTAGAACAACACTGCTGAACAATGTAACAAAGAAAGTAGTTTCCTTTAATAACTAAGAATTTCTGGATATACTCTACCAGTGAGTAATGTGAATGAGAGAGAAACTAACACTATCAATATGCCTCTAACTGTAACGTGTATCAATGAGGGGAAAAAATTGAAACAAGCATATGGAACTGCTAATGGAAATGAATTCTATATAAGAATTCCAGAGTGGAGGTCTGGAGTAAGCCAGAAGGTGCATGATATGTATATATTAAAATGTTTTCAGAGTATAATCCAAAAGTGATTTAAACACTTACAGCAGCTTTCATAAGAAGTTTGATGTATTTCTTTTGGACCACTTAACAGTTATGAGCTGCTGCTTAATTTCCTTTCCCATCATTACTTAGTGGCAATAATTGTGTGTGTGTTAAATTTAATTTTTCTCCTTTGTAATTAGTCTTGGTCTACCTGCCTGACATATTAACTCAATCAACAATCACACATTTGTGACATCAAATAATTTCTATGGTAACAGATTGAGACACATTCCTGAGTAAGACTGGTAAGTGGGTCATATTTGACTGGAAATGGGAGAAAAAATCCAACCATCCTATATATTGGCCTGCTTTGATCAGGCTAATCAGTAACTATGGGAAGATAGAGTGTAGAGTAGTTAATTTGTGAGGGAGCTGATAACCACAGAGGCTTGTGAAAAAATTTAAAAGGTTATTGTTTTTCAGAATATGTCAATCACCGACTAATTTGATTCACAACTTAGTTCAGTACATAACTTCATTCTATGTTTTTTTAAATTTTTTTGTTTAGTGGACTGTTTTTGTTTAGTGGACTGAATATGCCACTTTATAGCCATGTTGTGGCAGCTTACAATATTAAGTTCAGTCTAGATTTGACACCACAAAATCTCTGGTACCTATCCCTTTGCACAAGAAATTTGCTCTCTTCTCAGATTTATTTCCATTTATCAACTTCAAATTGTACTGTAGACCATACTTGAGCAATAAAACTGTATCTCGTGTCTCTGGGTATGGATTAAAATTTGATGTGTTCTGCTGCATGGGCATGTGTGTCCTTGGATGACATCTGTCAAGGGTGCTCCAGTAAATACCAATACCATCAAGTCCTTGAAATTTGCCAGCACTTCTGGCTTTGAAGGGCAGCTGAATAAAATATACTTAACAGGGTGGTCTTATATGTCAAAAATTGCAGCTGTTGTGATTCTTGATAAAGTGGATTCAGTGGTGTGAGACTGTAACCAGGAGTGAAGACCCACAGTGACTTGAAGGAGTGAATATTGAGATACAGCAAGCAGGTATGACTCCTTTTATATCAAATGGAGCCATTCCAATTTATGGCAGGTTAGAATTTGGCTCAGTAAATTTACACTACAGATAAATGAAGTGGTTTTTCATATATTTTCTGGGTTTCATACATTTACTCACAAAAACACCGTCTGTTGGCTTTGCTGCTGATTACCAACCTCCCACTTTCTGGGCAAGTTGGTGAGGAAAGCTGTCAGACCAAGAACAGCATTGCTGGCAAGCCATACTCTGGCCAAGGCACGCTCCATGGAGCACACGGCCGTGTAGGAGAGGCTTTGCCATTTGGGAAACTGGGCTTCATGAATTCTAACCCACAACAGCTGAAGTTCAGTTTCTTAGAAGAGCAAGCTAAATTAAAACTAACAACTTTCTCAAGTGAAAAGGAATCCAACCACTATTTTTGAAATTATACCAGAATGGCATAGCAGGATGTGTAAATTGCTGCTTGATCGCTATGAGAGTACATTAAATTTGATGTTTTCATGGGGAAAAAATCTGAAAGTAGAGAGTACCAGAATCATGTGTGGCCCCAGATACATACTAAAATTCACAGAAAATAGTATTCACCCTTTAAAGTGTCCAACAGCTATCATTCAGGTGTACAGACAACAGCATCTAAGAAACCACAACGAAACCAGACAGCTACAACTTCACGTATTCACAGTAAATCTTGCACAATTATTCCACTGAGACTAAAGATGAGATAAATCAGAGGGAACTGTGAATTCCCAGTGTAAAAAGGGCTCAGTGAAGAAAATATTTATTCATATGCACAATTCATCTCTAAAGGGGGGGCTTATCCAGTGCTAAGGGCTGTATAAACACACAGCTGATCCCTGGGTGGGCATTCGCTTGGGAGTTGGACTAGATGATCCTGAGGGTCCCTTCCAATTCAGAATAACCTGTGAATTTATAACAACTAGGCAAGATAAAATGGGAAGGAGGAAGGAAACCACAAACAGGACCCAGGACTGCAGACACAGTAAAGTCCTCACATATATCAGCAGCAGAGCTGGGAAGCAGAGCTCAGATCCCTCCTATTCCACCCAGTGGAACTTCTCAATCCCTCTATGGATTTTTTAACAACTTATTTCATGAGCAACGAAGTTTGCCAATACACTGTGACAACATTAATGTGTATAAATCACTAATCTTTTTTCTTGTTTTAACAGAAAAGTCTAAATAGTTGTTAAGATTTGAAATTAGTTCATCTCTGCTTAAAGGATTAACTTTTTAGATCTTCTGCAAATCAGTGAATTTGAAAAAATAAAAAGATACATAATGTTTTCCCAGAGGGTCGAAAGTCACTCTACCAGCAAAGCTGCTTTCAACTCCAAGTTCTGCAGAAAAATGACAAAGGAAAAGCTCTCTACACTAACTTATTCATGTCAAACACGACCTTGGGAAATGTTTTGTAACATATAAGAACAGAAAGAGTACAGAATTCAGTAATTAGCAAGCATGCAGAGAGATTATATTCATGTTTTACACGTATTGGTGGGTAGACAAATAAAGGAGGGATAGCAAATAGGAGTGCTGAAACCACATCAGGACAGTCAGGTTGATGAGAGTAGTTAAGAAGATTAATGTATGCTCTAAACTGAACTCCCATAGTCGGACAGCATTCAATAATTTAAAAGACAATGCCAGAGCTTTCATTTCAAGGTGACAGAAAATTCTGATGATGAAAGACACAGCTGAAAAACTTACTTTTAATTAAAAAGCAAACAGGCTGAAGCTCCCATGTGCCTAACAGGAAGTAATAGCATTTAGGAAACAGTGGGGAGGGATTATTATTTAGCTAGCTCATTTTATTAAATAAAAGAATTCAAAGAGAACCAGTAACAACTTTTCCACCCTAGCATCCTCAATAACACGAGATGATTACTCACCAACTTAATGAGAAAAATTTTGAGCCTAAAGAGAAAGCAATTAAATTCACAGATCTGCTGCTATCAAGAACAGATACCCACAAACTGCAGAGCTAGGATGCATGAAATGACCAGAATAATTCATGAACATTCCCAGGAAGATGAAGAAATGGATGACAAAACTCACATCTTCTATGTGATAAAACAGCCAGATCGGTGACAAGCAAATTGATAGGTGCATATTCAGACAGACACAGAGGGGACATACTCCTAAAATTCATAAAACGTCGATCACAGTGATGATACTAAAGGTTTATGACATGTGGGAGCTCAGAAACTGGAGCAAAAGAGGTCAGATTAAAACTCATTTTCTACAGAAGCTGAAGGTTTCCAGTTAGCTTCCCTCACTTGCTACAAACACTTTTAACCTGCTGAAGTTTAAGTACAAAAATATCATAATGTTAAGAATTTATGTGTTGTGGGCAAGAACCATTTTTTTCTAGGGGTCACTGAGCTCTGTACCCTCAGGCATGCATCATCTGCCATAGCACGTGCCAGCGGGGAGCAGCAGCAGTTCATCACGGTCAACTGTGACATTTTGCTGACTGCTCCATCTTTTTCTCAATGCTAAACTCAATGATCTTAAACTTCAGCTTAAATTTCAGCACCAAAGGCCTAACAGGAAGTTAGTACATCACATATCCTCTGCACTTGGAAAGACCACATTTGGCAGATATTGTTCAGTGAGGGGGATAATAGAGGATGCTAGTGGAGAGTAACACTTGGCCCTGAATCTATTAGCCAGGACAGGCTCAGATGTTATCAGCCCAAACTCAATGCTCTATCTCAGTGCCTCATCATTTTCAATCTTGCTGAAGTCAATGAGACTACTCATGAGCTTTTACACTGCATCCTATGATTAAGTACTTCACTAAATAAGGTCATTAAATTTAAATTGTAGATGCTTGCTAGGTACTCCTGAAGGTTGTTCTCTCACCTGCAACGTAATTCCTTCAGGAGCATGGCTGGCAAGACAAGGGGCTAAATAACATCCAAATCTGCATGTCAGCAATCCTCCCACTAAACTTAAGACACAAGAAATTGATTGATTCAGGAGGGAGTTGTGTTTACCCTACTGCTGATGTAGGGAAGAATAGTAGGATGTTACAGCACTCAGAAAAGGATGAGACACACAGAAAAAGAAAGGTGAATGAACCTGGTATACTGCAGTGTCTGGCAAAGATATCTTGGTTTGTTTAAGTAGCAGAACATGTACAACTGTGTTAATGCAGCACTTTGCCACTGTGTATTTTTGCCATTTCTCAGCAGGAATAATCAGTGCATCACAGCACTTTGCCAGTGCAGTTAGGTAGCTCAGGTACATGTGCATATGTTGGCCCTAACAGAGACATAGAGAATCCCAAAGGACTCCTAAAGGATTAAATCAAGCTGTTTTCCCTTCTCTCTGTTCAGCGTGCACACCTCAAAGCAGCCCTCCACCCTGCCTCCTACTCTCAAACAGGCTATCAATCACGATGAAGTGTATGCTAAAGCCATAATGCAGATAACAGACCATTAAAAGCTCAAATGAGACTACTAAACATGTTTCATTAATCATAGCACAATCTAGTCTCGAATCAGGAACTACAGATTTGGCAGGTCGGTAAGGGAAGGCTTCTTTCTACCCTTTTCTAGTGACCAGGGAAGGGAGAAAGGCTCCTGGTCTGGTTGCCTTAAACCTTCTGCCCTTCCATTTATTCCTGTGGTGCACATGACCTGTGAGGGTTACATTGCTGGGAAAAGACAGTGAGAGGATAAAGAATAAAAATAAGACGACTGCAAAGAAGAAAGAGTGCGAATGCTGTTCAGAGAGCTTGGACTCTCAAAGGAGCCAAAACACCCACAACTCAGACAAATTTTAGTAACAGTGCTTCTGAAAAAACTGGCCAGACTGGCTCCCTCTCCCCAGCAAAGGGTCTTTATTTAGGGATTTCACAAGACATCAGAAAGAAGATTTTTTTTCCTAGGGACCAGATCCAGTGCTGATTCTACCAGTATAAAATCATAGCAAGTGTTTAAAGGTCTTTAAACATGTATAGTGTTTAAAGGAAACACTATAAAAAAGAGATGCCCTCTTTGCACCACTCCTTACTGGTACTTCTCTGGCTTTTCTCAGTAGTTTCCCAAGGCCTTTCCAGGGAAAGTCAGTGGGTTATTAATATCCTGGTAGGCAACTGCCAGGCCAACAAGAGCTACTAGGCAAGCATATCTGGCTGTTTAATCCCACTGATGCCACATGCCTCAGCACACTAGCTTCAAGCTGGGGCATACTTTTTTTCCTCTGGGGGCAGGTTGAAGAAGGTGGTTTCAGCAGAGGTATGTTGTTTCCTTGAACAGCAGAGACAGAAGACACTATCACACAGATTCACAGAATATTATGAGTTGGAAGGGACCCACAAGGATCATCTAGTCCAACTCACCACCTAACACCCGTACAGAGNAATACGTTAATAATTAGTTGGAAGAGAGAGCATGCCAGAACTAAAAGGACCTAATGGGGTTCAAGTTTAATTCTAATGAGGGATTTGAATCATTGAACTCCATCAATCAACTTGCCTTGCAAGGTGACAAGGTTTTTTACCTTAGTTTCACGCCATTGTGGTCATGCTAAACTCCATAGTCTAGCCTCATAAAAAACTCTTTCGAATGAGTAGAGATAAGTTGCTGACATTGTTGGATAGGTTTTACAATGCATGGTTAAAAAAAATGGGAAAAAAGTGTTTAATGCAGAGCAAGTGCTTTAAAAGCCACAGTAGCAGAAGCTTGATTATGCCATATTTCCATTATTCTATTTTTGAGCTCATTCTGTTCACAGAGGTATGTTATTACACAATTCCCATATACTAAAATGACACAGCTCCTATTCCAATGATGTATGTTTCGGGTAGGATTCCAGAGCACTAACAATTAAAAGGCAAAAATATTTTCATATGTTAATAACCCCCAATTCCTGTTATTTGTTGGGGAAAGACTGGTATTAAACCATTACTATCACTTTCATCGCTTAAAGTTGGCTCCTACTTTAAGATCTGCAGTACGTACTGCATCCTACTTGTGCCCTGCTAAATGGTTGCGGGTTTAGAGGAATACCCGCCAAAGAACTTTAATCCTACTGTGAAATTTCTTGAACATACTGTGCTTTATGGAAGGGGTTGGAAACACTCCTAAGCATTTGAAGAATTAAATGCTTGACAATTAATTATGTTTCTACAGTCCAGTGTCTTCCCTCCTCTATGGGGACAGGCAGCATGAGCCCCACAAAGTATTTATTAGTATTGCAATGTAAAAGAAAAAAGTTGTATTTTTCTGCATTTTTAAAGGGTAAGCTTTTTGCTCTTCTGATTGCTATGAAAAGCAAGGAAGTGTAACATTAATGAGCCAGACAACAAACAAGAAATATATCCTTCATTTTTCTTGATATCATCATTTTTAAGTAGGTCTCCTGATCTTTGAGAATTTTACCATGGTTGGCTATCTCTTTAAAGGCAGGAACTAACCTCTCAAAGTCAGTATTTCAGGTCTATTCTTTCCTTCCTATACAGCACATTTTTTTTCTCCTGTGTGCAGAAGGCTATGATGATACCTTTACTTTCTTCAGCACAGCTGTATGTATACTTTTTAATGCCAGGGTTTTGTGACAGAAATGATATTATAGTAATCCCTCGCTACATCACGATCTGCCATTCACAGCTTCAATACATCACAGGGGGTTTTTCCCTGGCTTTACTGTACTTACCCTATTTAACGCTACTTCGCAGATTTCACTTATTGCGGCATCTTTCTGGAACCGACCCCCCCGCAATATCCAAGGGATTACTGTACTTTGGTAGCCATCAAATGCTGGTGCAGCCAACCAGGATACAACAGAGATTAAGAGATATTGGTCCCATACTGATAGTTAACTGCTAGCACTTCTTACACCTGTGTTACGTGTTAACCCCAAAGGACAAATAAGCACCTCACATTTCGTCCTTCACTTTCCTTCTCCCTCAGTTTAACTGAAGAAGAAGAAAGGGAGAATAAAAGCAAGAAAACCTGGGGGCAGATTAATAAACCCCAAACCTTGTTCAGCCATCACAACCTACTGTACATGGGTTTATTTTGCTGTGTTCTTTTACCAGACATTTCACAAAGACTCCGGTGAATGTGATCCAGTTTTGGAGTGAGGGAGTGAAAATGTTAAAGGGGGTGGGAAAATTCAAGAAAATACTATGTCTAAGACTGCACGAGTCATGTAAGGTGTATCAATAATTAAACACTAAAAAGAATGAAGCAGAACAAGTATGGGTTAGAGATGCATCCAAATATGGGCTGGAACTAATGAGGCTTTTCTTTTTACCATCAGAGAAAGTTTATTACATGTACTTCAAAGACAGCTGACTTAGTGAGCAGTGGAGGTGGGTCAGATACATACTTTCCACTGACACTCAGCATAAAAGGAGAAGCATTCATAATGCAATGGATGAAATGGCTATGAAAATAATAACCCATGACTTTGGAAAATTTTAAAGAGAGGATTAAACCCAAAAAGAATAACAGAGGAATGGGGGGAATGGCATATTAAATAAAAACAGAATTCTGTGGTTATTTTACAACTACGAAAAGTGTGTGCTGATACCATACAGGCTCTTCATTTTGATCTCTGGCCAGGTCCATAAAACCTGACCCATGACACACCAAGCTGTGGAAATGTCTCTACTGTCTTCAGCTGAAGCTGCCCAATTAAATGTTAACAGTACTGAAAAGGGGTGAAAAGCACTTTGATTACGAGTGTAAGTGTTGTTAAACTGAGTACTATGGCAGATTCCACCAGACCAGCAATGTTACAAAGAGATATAGAGAGATACAGTGCAAATGGGGAAATACAGTAAGCCCCTAGTTTTCGCGGGTCCATGGGTCTTGGATGGCACTGCAAAGCCAATGAATCATGAAGACAGCAAACTCATGAATATGGAATTAAGCCCCACCAGTTGCCCTGTCCCACTCAGCTCCTAAGGGGGGCAGGTTTTTCCTGGGACCTCCCCACACCCTGTTCCGCTTTAGGAAAGTGAAGGAAGTGCCTTTTGCCCTTTCCCAGCTGCAGAACCCTGGCTTTTGGACCAGAGCTGCTTTTCCACACACAGAAACCCCACAGGAGCTGGTGCTGCCTCACCAGCAGAGCCAAGTGGGGCACAGCCTCCTGCCACTGCTTACTCCCTGCCGTGTCAACAGGTTAGGTAACAGGTTTGGCTAGGTTAGGTAATAGGTGATAGGTTGGACTCCATGATCTCTAAGGTCTTTTCCAACCTTACTGATTATGTGATCTGTGATTCTGTGTCTATGCTGGGGCTTATCAGATTTGGTGGTTGTTGGTGTTTGTCTCTTGTGTTCAAACATGGCAGAGGCACTGTGCTGTGCCACTCCGACAAATCCGGGGCAGCTTGCCCCGGGCTGCCATCCTGTGCTGCTCCAGAGTGGGACCCTGCAGTGGGAGGGCTGGGGAATGGCAGCAGTGCTGGGCATCGCGGCAGCGTGGGTACCCTGGTGCTCTGCAATGGGAGCCAGAGTTGTGCAGGCTGGGGTGCACTTGCCCGTTTGAGCAGGCTGACACAGTTGCTGCTGTCAAATGGGCTGCAATACAATCAGCCACCGCTCGGGAGAGGGCTGTGATGCAAGCAAGGCACA
Organism: Pitta sordida; assembly: GCA_013390025.1. Lineage (NCBI taxonomy): Eukaryota > Metazoa > Chordata > Aves > Passeriformes > Pittidae > Pitta > Pitta sordida. The sequence goes on from WEKX01003147.1 coordinate 346,239, forward strand.
AGCTTGCCTTTGTTTTGTTTGAGGGGGAGGTGTTTCATTTGGGCCTTTTTAGCTCCAGGGTGATGGCGGTGATCCTCCTTCCCTTTAAACCTCCCCCCTGTGCCCACAAGTGGCTGCTTCCACACCGCTGCTGCACCACCATGCCCAGAAGGCTCTCTGGCACTTGGCCCCTGCTTGAGTTAAATCCTCCTTCCTCTCATGCTGAGTCTTGCTTAAACTTTAAGCAATGTGGAAAGTAAAAGTGTTGGTCCTTGCTGGCAGTGGACAAGCACAGGACAGCATCTGTGTACCACCAGAATTCTAAAATGCTAACCTGGTAGATGAGAGAAAGGCTGTGGATGTAGTATACCTAGTTTTCAGTAAAGCCTTCAACACAGTCTCCCATAGTAAACTCCTGGAGAAGCTGGCAGCCCATGGCTTTGACAGGAGCACTCTGTGCTGGGTCAGGAACTGGTTCGATGGCCAAGCCCAGAGAGTGGTGGTGAATGGCATCACATCCAGCTGGCAGCCAGACACTAGTGGTGTCCCCCAAGGACTGGTGTTGGGCCTGGTCCTAATTAGTATCTTTACTGATGATCTTGATGATGGGATTGAGTCCACCATTAGCAAGTTTGCAGATGATACCAAGCTGGGAGCAGGTGTCCATCTGTTAGAGGGTAGGAGGGCTCAGCAGAGGGACCTTGACAGACTGGAAAGATGGGCAGATTCCAATAGGATGAGATTTAACAAGTCCAAATGCTGGGTTCTACACTTTGGTCACAATAATCCCACGCAGAGCTGTAGGCTGGGGACAGAGTGGCTGGAGAGTGGTCAGGCAGAAAGGGACTTGGGAGTACTGGTGGATAGGGAACTCGACATGAGGCAGCAGTGTGCCCCGGTGGCCAAGAAGGCCAGTGGCATCCTGGCCTGCATCAGGAATGGTGTTGCCAGCAGGTCTACCGAAGTTATCCTCCCCCTGTACTCAGCACTGATAAGGCCGCACATTGAATGCTGTGTCCACTTCTGGGCCCTTGGTTTAAGAAAGATGTCGGGATACTAGAATGTGTTCAGAGAAGGGCAATGAGGATGGTGAAGGGGCTGGAGCACAAATCCTATTGGGAGCGGTTGAGAGAGCTAGGGCTGTTTAGCCTGGAGAAGAGGAGGCTCAGGGGTGACCTTATTGCTCTCTACAACTGCCTGAAAGGAGGATGTAGTCAGGTGGGGGTCGGTCTCTTCTCTCAGGCAACCAGAGGCAGAACAAAAGGACTCAGTCTCAAGCTCCATCAGAGGAGGTTTAGGTGCAATATTATGAAGAAATTCTTCACTGAAAGGGTGATTTGCCATTGGAAGGGCTGCCCAGGGAGGTGGTGGAGTCACCGTCCCTGGAAGTGTTTAAAAGCAGGCTGGATGAGGCACTTAGTGCCATGGTTTAGATGATGGGATGGTGTTGGATTATAGGTGGGACTTGATGATCTCCAAGGTCTTTTCCAACCTTGCTAATACTGTGATACTGTGATATGGAATAAATCAAAGAAACCCTTAAACTACAGCCTAGACATAAGCAGGCAAATCCTACTCTATTCCAAGCTAAGTGAAAGCTATTGCAATTTCTCTTTCATGATCCCCAAATTTAACCACATTTTGCAGCTTCTAAAATTTTGGTTCCTTAACTTTTTTCTTGAATTTTAAGAGTTTTACACTTTTTATTTTTCAGAAAAAATAATCTGGATCAACTGCTTTCCTGGTTTTATGTTGAGCATAGATGGTAAGACAACTTCTAAAAGACCTCTGGTGCTCACTGAAGTCTCCTGTCTTAGGAAAAAAACATGACCGTACATCCCACATATGCACTGTTTTCTAATTAAAAGCTGGATTCTCATCTAATTTTCACCAACATGAATACAAGGACAGCTTAAATTAAAGTAATGAAATTTCTCTAGATTCAGTCCATATTAATTGAGACAAGGATCTTGGCCTAATCTCATGAATGTCTCCTTTGAGATCTCTATCAGTAACACTTTTTTGAGTGAAAAATGCACCACAGTCTTGCAAGATCCCCTGGCAGGGAAAAATAGTACTTTTTAGTACATCAATTATACACTGTTACTGTAAAACTTCTTGTGAGATCTGAGGGGAAATGGTTACAATATCCTTCTATCTTAATATGCCTCTTCACAAACAGCACTAGAAACACATAAAGAAACTCTGCAACAATCATAACAGGTAATTAAATAACCAGTTTCAGTTTGTATATATTCTAAGCCTATAAGGAAAACCATGATTCAACTACACCTGTTTTCCTTCTTAAGTATCATTAGTACCAATTACTAAAAACTTCACTCATGGCATTTACTGGATGATATTTGATTACTTTCAATATATTGCCAAGAGATGCTAATCTCACTTTCAAGGCAGGAAATGGGTATTGAAATTGGTAAAGGTGCCTCAAGCTTTCAGGCTAATAAAACAGTTTTGAGAGTACTTTATTCTGATTCATGTGAGTTTCCCTCCTCTTTGCCCTTTGACAATGGACTCACCATGAATGAGACAGATACCAGCGCTACAAAGCGCCGAGGAAGAAGTTTATATTTTGCCTGACAGCTAGGCTAGACAGAGGCAGTCTTTGGAGAGAACAAAAGCATTATTTTGTATTTCTTAAGAAGTATATCCTCAGTGCATTTTTGCAGAGGTGGACATTGTAAGCGTGACTTTTTTCCCCTCCCAAAGCCCTCAGCCTTAAATTACAGCTCTCCTGTCTCTGCTTTCAACTCTAGTTGCAACTTCCTTCAGAGTTTATCATTGCTTTTTCAAGCACTGGCACAAGGGGACAAATATAATGAAAGGTGCTCTCTAGGTCTCAACACGCTTTCCAGAGATTACTAACCTAATCTTTAGTTCTTAATTTTGACAACCTGGAGACCTTACATATTGTTAGAGAAGTGATTAAATGTCTTCCTCTTCTGCCAAGGGATAAATTAAAACTAATCACAGCTTGGGATCATGAAAATCAAATTCCTTCTACTTTAGATTCTGCCTTCCAAACTTTATCCTTGGAAATTAGCATTCCCATCTGCCTTCAATGTGAAAGTCAGAGTTACATAGCAAGGTACCCTAGGGCAATATATTTCAACCAAGTTAGTCCAAGCCTCACACCAGCAAAGGCTCTGTGTTCATTAGTACACAGGATCTGTATATGGCTGAATCATCCAGCAGAGAAAATCTGATACAGTCAAATGTGGGCACAGAATGACATTTCTATTGCTTTAACCAGAACACATGATTTAGAGTTTGTGCTGACTTTAAGCTTACTATGGGAAGACAGATGGTGTCTGATCCAGGATAAGGTTTCTCAGAATAATTAATCCATTAAAATTTTGGAACAGAAATGAATGGGTGAATTTATACCAGATTACCACTTAGTGCTAGGTGGCTATGACATTTCAATCTGTAGTTTTTTATTTACTGTATCACTAAAGAGTGGCCTTCATCAATAAGTGCGTACCTCATACTTCTCTGACTTTTAAGCGAAGATTAAGTACAGGACTGGCTATCTGGTGAGGTGTGCCTGGTCATTTCAGAGAGTGTCTTTCAGCAAAAAAACTGCAGATGGATTCAGATGTAGCTGTTAATGCTTTCAGTGCTCCATTGAAAACACATGGTGATGAGAAGATAGGAAATAGGGTTGTAAACCATAGGAAAGGTGAAAAACAAGGCAGCCCAAACATTGGTATCACATCTTCAATGACAAAACAGCTCTGAAGCACATGAAGAACTATCATCATTGAAACACAATGATATTCAAGTGGCTACCCATGCTTAAATGGTACTGACTGTACCATCTACGTCAAGGTAATGCTGATTTTATGTTCTGTATTGCCAATATACTGACATTCCCAGGGGAATATAGTGGGTCAGGGTAACTTCTGTTTTGTTACAGGGTTCTCAAAGAGTGTTTTGTAACATGCAGCTCTTCCTTACCTTTGCTTCACTTTAAAAGGAAATCTCCACAAATTCTCTCTCTGTACAGGTACATATTCCAGATCTAGATCCCATCCTGACATGGTCCCTGGCACTCAAATCTTGCTTCTTTACCTAAGTTTATCTCATATGGCAATCTCAGTCAAGCAAGACAGGAAAAAAAATCATCCATGAGACTGAAGGATTATTTGCTGATATAGAGGGGTCCGTTAAAAATAAAACTCACATAAGGGGTAATGGTTGCCTTAGCATTTGCAGCGGGTAAGGTGGCAGCAGTTTTAAAAAGCTTAGGGTATGTCTACTATTTGGTTCTAATCCAGCCATAAGCCCAAACTATGAACCACAGAGTTTACAGCACAACATGCAAAAAGAAGAGGCTATGGCAACCCGGGGCAGGGGCTGGCACTACAGGGAAGCCCGCAGCCAATCTCACCTTGAACTCTTGGGGACTCGGGGCACAGGGACCCAGGTGCGTCCCCCCACCCCCCTTCAGACACCCGGCCTCAGCACCCCTGGCAGACACAGCCTGGGGCGGGGGCCAGCACCACAGGGAAGCCATCAGCCAATCTCGCCTTGAACTCTCAGGGACTCGGGGTGCACAGGGAGCCAAGACCTCCCACCTGTGGGTACGTAAACCATTAACTCTCCTGGGAGCACAGCGAACCGGAGCACGGCGAACAGGGACGTTAACTGTGGGGGGTTTGGGCAACTGCTGGGGTCTTGTAAATAAGCAATTAAGACGCAGTAAGCACGGCAGTTCGTGCGGGAAGGGCAAGCAGGCAGGGAGGCAGAAGCTGTCTTGGCAGGTACTGTCTCTCCTTCCTCCCCTGTCAGTCATGGCCAGAACCAGATGGATGAAAGTCAGGGCCAAGGCCACAAGGGAAGCTCAGACCCAAACTACCCCTGTGTCAGTGGATGTGTCTGTCCAGACTCCTGGCTGCAGG
>WEKX01003149.1:9617-23000 GCA_013390025.1 Pitta sordida
TTCACTTGGCCATCTTCTTGATTGCTCTAGGTCACTCCTCTTTCTTATTTTCTTTTTATCCTGGTGAGAAAAGGTCAGAAAATTTGGACTGAAATTTGAATGAAAAATACATTATATTACTTGATTTAACCTATCTTTCTAATTGGTGTATTTTGCACAAACCTGAATGTAATAAACTCTAAGCTGTAATTTTTTTAATCCATTAAAAATCATGATTTTTCAAGCGCTCCCTTAGTTGACTGATGCTTTCAATTACCACTCCTCAATGACCACTAAAACCTCAGCCAAAGGCTTGATGATCCTAACAGACATCTTTCAAGTTGTCACGAAAACATTTCTCAATCATATCCTAAAGGCACTATATTTATCAGTATTTCTCAAGTTCAGCTCAAAATATTAAAATTAAATGAGAGAACTCCAGATCTTCAAGGCATTAACTTGAATAAATACCAGAAAATTAAACTAAATTCAGTAATGTCTCCAGCAATTCCACTCGAGCCAGTGGCATTTCAAAGGTTTCAGATAACAAGAGAATTTGTCCCAGTCACTGTTTTGCAGTCAATTTACAACCAGAGTTCGTTGACTTCAATGGAAATTCCACCATGATAAGCATGACAGAGCTGGGAATGATTATATACAGTTAAGATATAAAGAGCTAATGAAGCATGCATGAATCAGTTCAATATGTTGAATATTCTCCCAGGACTGCTAGCTAGATAATAACTTAAGTAGATTAAGAGTTATAAACAGGATTCTTCTTTGTCTTTATCTTCTAATTAAATAATGACTAACCTATACTAGGAAAGTAGTGATCTACAAAGTTGTTCAAAAGACAATTTAAAGAATAAATAAAATTCTAGAGATGTTTTCCCATCAGAAGTGCTTGCCCTTTTGTCCTGCATTTTTCCAGTTTTAACTATAGCAATCTTGTCCAGAAGTGTGTGGAGCAGCCAATCATATATCCACTGTCATTTCTCACATATGGACAGTTAATATATTGTGTTGGCATTTCAGATTTATCAGCAATTATTAGAGATAATTCACACTACACATATAAACACAAAATTAATACAGCATTGAGCAAAATTTTAATTTCTTTACCATTTCATTGAGGATTAAAAAAAATCTCCATTCTCTCATTTTTGGAGCATGAGAAACAGCATGTAAAATACTGTGAGGGACTGTTACACTGTCTCCCAGCATCAGCTCCAGACAATCCTTTGGCAGCTATTCTTAATTATGTCTAAAACACTTCCGCCTATTCTGCCATGTCACTCTTGACTTAAAAAAGAACCTGGACCATCATATGTTACTGGGTCATTATTAGTTACAGTAAAGCTAATGAGTCACCTCTGGCAGAGTTGCATTGGTGTAAATTGTTGTAGAATGTTACCTGGGGTTCAACACATTGTCTTCCATTCCCAAAAGGACAAGATGTGGGGACTCATTCAGGAGATGGATAGTAGATATTTTCCTGTGTTCAGGTACTCACAAGGAGCCTGGCAGCTCTTTCATGCATTAATCCTGCAGTCTGTCCTAACCCAGAATTTCCAAAGACTTGCCATCACAGTGAGATGTGGAATGATTATGTCTAAATGGAGCGCCATCAAATGCAGAGATGTTCAGAGAGTTGGAAAAGAGCCTCTAGTGGTGCAAAACCAAATTACGTAAACAGGAAAAGCCTTTGAATGCAGAAATTACACCAATGTAATTATACATTATCTTAAAATATTGAGGCAAATTCAATAAATGTAGTCATAAGGATTGGGGTAACATTCAATATACAACAGGATTTTTAAAAAAACAGAAAGAAACAAGGCTCGTAACAGGTAAAGAACAGAACAAACAGAACAAAGTACTTCTAATCCTTGTTAGAGTAAAAAAAGCCCAGCCTTTGAGATCTCACTGTCAGACACTGCTTTCAAGGAAAATTACGTGTTTATATCTGATTTTTTTTCCATATTTTGTGTGACCAGTATTACAACCTTTCAATCTCTGCCTTCTCTACTACTTGCCTTCTGTTTTTGTGACGATTAAGGACAATCTAAGGAGCAGAGATTTCCAGTGTGACACCCCCAGATTAGAAATTGGAGGATTGTAAAGCCAATAATCCAATTAGTGAAATGGCTCTTTCTCGCTTATTCAGTATGCTTTAGGCTATATACAGCCCATAGCAGAACTGTGTTCATAGCCTACATTGAGAATAGTGTGCAGACTGGACTCGGAACTTACCTGGAAATTTTAACCAACTCGCACACAATCGAAGGTAAAAGCTAGGGAATCGTGCCTGGCATCACCAGTTGAACCTTCTGTGTTCATGGCCCTTTACCATATTATCACCATTACCCATTCCCACATAATTTCATGTAATTGTTCAAGACTGTGTTTATAATCAAGGTCACATTTCACTCTTCCCTCAGGACAGATGGGTTGATGATTCCTACAGCACTCCAATAAATATTCCAGGAACAGAGACCTACGCTGGGCTGGCAGAGAAAAATTGAGCTGCAGGCAGAAAGCTCAGCATCAGTCCGAGATATTTGAAAATCCATTTGAAGAACTGCATAGATCTAGTAGGTTTAACTCTGCTGGTTTTGAGAAGAGCTCTAAAGGATGCCTTAATCTACTTTCAGATCTGATGTTCCAAAGAATGGCAATGACTGATAGGAGTAACAAGAGAACAGGTGGGGTAGCAGGGGTGACTGAAATCTCTCATCCATAATGTTACCTTTAATCAGATTTAAAACAAAAAGAGAAAAAATTAAAGAAAGCAAGTTATATTTTGCAGCAATCCCATGAAGTCTCAGAAAACAATTAGTAATTTTTTACCAAGCCAGCATGCTTTGAAAAGTAAAAGAACAGGTTCATAAGAGTACCAACTTTGTGAGTGCCTTCATTTTGTACTTGCTCCACATTATCTTCTTCCTGTCTTTCCAAAGACTTTGCAATGTGTACACATTCCAACTGTGTATAAATATTTGCTGTTTCAAAAATTTCTAGTTAAATTGAAAATAAATTTGTATTCCTAAGTAGGGATTTTTGGCTGTAACTTCTCATTTTGTACCAATGGATACTTTAAAGAAAATGTAACATTTTTCTGAGCTTAGAGAGCCTTCTTTTTTCCCCACAATGAAACCAAAAGTACAGCTCTAATCCTTGTTACTTAACTGACAGATGACTATCATTTCAGATAAATGCAAAAACCTTTCCTGAAAGGCAGATCTCTACATAGTTAGGTCAACTATGCTTGGAGGGTTGCAGGGTGCCTTTATTTGCAGCATTTTTGTGTCTAATAGCAGCCTCCCATCTCTCAAAACCAAAACTGTGTTGGTTAAAACTTTCAAGGGTGAAAATTTCTCTTTCTTTTTTCACTTGCAACCAACTAGCTAAGCAGTGGTTTTCCAATTGTCATGTGAATGTAAAGTAGTGCAACCTTTTCACTAGTAATAAGGATTTAAAATATTTTAACAACTTTCCTTAAAAATCTGATGAGATCCCTTGTAAGAGAATCATGGACATCTGTTGGTCTTTATCTGAGACAAATTCACTGTCAAACTAAATTTGTAAAGCAGTCATGGTGGTACTACACCCAGTGGGGCACTTCATCTTATAAGTTCAGTTCCTTGTTCTTCCTCTATTTTGTTAGAGGTTTGTCCTTTCCAGTTACAAAAAATAAAATTATATTCTTTGTTGAAAGAATTAGTTAAACATTGAGCAACTGAGCATTAACAATAAAAGCTAACTAAAAGAACCCTTTTTTCCAGCTCTATGGTGCCAGAGAACGGTTACAACAGGATATTTCTGCGCTGGTTCCTTCCTCCCAAATGACTTCAGGGTTGATTTTTTCCATGCTAATTCTTTTCTATTCTTCATTATTATTTTTTAAATATGAGTCTTGCTCTGTTTTACGAAGGCATGAGGGAAAAATATGTCTTTTCTTTTTAAAAAATTGTCTCATTTTTAGTACAAATTACAGCAAAAGGATCTGTATTAATATTCCATTATCTGGACTGAAAGAGGTCCAGGACACCATAGGTAATGGAGAAATGTAGGAAACATAAGTCCTAGTTAACCATAGACCCCGAGTAAGTGTAACTTGTCCACTACTGCACAGAGTTCATGAGTTTGTCCTGAGAAAGTTGAGAGCTCATATAATCCACACTAAAAATGTCCCTGCATTGTGCCTTGCTGGGACTAGGTACTTAAGGTATGTGTAGGTTTGGATGGAGAATAGTTATCAGAAAGCATCACCTCAATAAAAGGAAAATCATGTGCTAAGAAGGTAAAGCATAGAAATCTCCCAAGGACTGAAAGACTGAGAGTCCTGCTGAATATGCAACATAGTCCCTGCTCTAAGAGGGGCAGGGGCACAACACGTTTTCTGTGCTGACTCTGTGTCCTCACTCAGTACTGCCTAGGAAGGCACAATTCCCTCCCATGGTGTGAGGAGATATGGAAGCCAGTCAGTAACAGCCAGTATGAGGTTGGGTTCTGGCACTGAAGGGGAAAGTTCCAAGCAGTTGTGTCTCAGTGTTTTCAGATTCTTACTTCCCCACAAAGGTACCTCAGATGTACCAGGATGAAAAGTCCAGTCTGTGCTGAGTGTAGGAGCAACAACACTGTCTCGAGACTTAATCTAGGCATGGAGACATACATCCTCCTCCATGTAGCTCGGTGCCTGAGCTAAGTACCAAAACAAGTCACTTTCCAAAAACCTAGGCAGTGGGCAAAAGAAATGTGTTGTATAAACCAGCAGACTTTTCAACGATATGTCCATGGTTTGCTAAGTCCATCAAGAGTTGCCATGTACTTTTATTAATTCATTAACTTTGATCTAGTTATATAAACAGGAAATTGCAATAGATTAGCTCCTGGAGAGTGTTTCATATGGGATTACATTTAATGCTGAAATTCCTGTCAAACTCTCAACTTCCAAAATACTGATAGCACAGTACATACTGTGCACGTTTTTGAACAGTTGAGCAATGCATTCCCTGCAGCACACTCAGAGCCCTAATAATCAAGATGAAATTTAGAGAAGCTTAATTTTCATTCTATTAATCTCTCCAGTGGTAAGAGTAATTATTCAGTATTCACTAAGAAGCAATCCCATAACATGCACAGCGGGCCAGTATGTTAGCATCGTTTGAATGACCGCATAGTGAGAAGAAATGTTTCTCTCTCACCAGCAAATTATTATGCAGGTCCTTAAAAACACTGTGAATTGTATTTGCAAGATATAAAATTCCCTCTACTACTCTAAGTTACCTCCAAAGCATCCTACCTTCATTAGTATCATCTTTAAGGTCTCCCTTCCAAGACTACTTTTCCTTTTATAACTACCACCTTTTTTTCACCATGTACTTTTGTCCAGTCCTACATTCTGCTAAAGACTTTTACTATTATATTAATTTCTTATTCCCCTCATCTCATCTAAAGTCTTTTTGAGAAATTGGCTAATGTGACACCCATCCACAAGAAGGGCAGGAAAGATGATCCAAGCAATTACAGACCTGTCAGCCTCATCCCAGTCCGAGGCAAAGTCATGGAACAGATAGTCCTGTGTGCTATTATGCAGCAACTGCAAAATGACCATGACATTAGAACTAGTCACCACGGATTCAGGAGAGGCAGGTCTTGCCTGACCAACCTAATCTCCTTTTATGATGTGGTGACTCGCCTGGTTGACGATAAAAAGGCTGTGGATGTTGTGTACTTGGATCTTAGCAAAGCCTTAAACATGGTTTCCCATAATAAGCTTCAGGAGAAACTCATAGAGCATGGACTGGACGGAAGCATTTTATGTTGGGTTAGGAACTGGTTGGATGGACGAGCTCAGAGAGTGTTGGTGAATGGTGCCGCATCCATCTGGCAACCAGTCACTACTGGATTCTCACAGGGATCAGTGCTTGGCNGAGGTGACCTCATTGCTGTTTACAACTACCTGAGGGGAGGTTGCAGTCACGTGGGTGTGAATCTCTTCTCTCAGTCTGACTACACCAGAATGAGAGGACATGGCCTCAAGCTATGCCAGGGGAGGTTTAGACTGGATGTTAGGAAGAGGTTTTTCCCAGAGAGAGTAATTGCTCATTGGAATGGTCTGCCTGGGGAGGTGGTGGAGTCACCATCCCTGGAGGTGTTTAAGAGAAGACTCGATGAGGACCACATTCTGGCTTTCTGGCATCTCTAAAGGGAGCCAGACTCAATGTCTCCCTTCCAGAACAATGCAGTCTAGGATAATATAGTGTGAAAGGAAGGCTCATGGCACGCTCTGCAGAGCTGAACCACCACAGCTGTGATTATTATTTTTGAGTCATACAAGCACACATCATACTCAGTGTAGGTGTGTTCTCTGGCACTGAAGGCAGCACTCTCCTCAGAGAGTGCTCAGTTATGTTAATTCCTTGTACTGCAACAATTACAAAGAAATATTTCTCTGTTTTAAAGACCTATTGTAAGAACTGGAATTATTAATTTTGATCTCCAGGAAAGAAAATTGTTGCTATTGTTGCATCTTTATGCTGAGAATTTCTCTTCCCCACTGACAGAAAACACAGATCTCCTTGTGTGGGTACTGCTCTGGGCTATGTGCTGACCAAAGGAGCTGTCAAAGAGGATGACTGCTGTCAGTAGCTCTCTCCATGCTTCACACTAGCTTACCCCATAAAAAGAGTGGTTCCTGGTAATCTGCATCTCAGTTAAGTTACAGAAAAACCTCATAACACAGTTCCATCTGTAGAAGACAACTGCCTCCTCTGTCCCTCCAGCTGGCCTGGCTACCATTCTGCTTTCTCTTGAACTCTCCTGAGGTTAACTCTCCCTTGTCCTGCACTCCATCATTTATCTCACTTCATCCTACATCAGCCTGCCTCTTTCAGCTCTCTCCACATTAATTTTGTCTCTACCCTAGACCTCAAAAGCATTTAGGCTTTTGCAGCATGTATGCAGCCATGCTCATGGTCAGACTGAAGGTCTGCCTGAGAGCCAATAAGGTCAGGATGAATGTTAATGTGTAAGCAACGAGGGAACCATTGAGTGTGACCTTGAATCCTAAGCCAACATGAGAGTATAAACACAGTCTCAGTTATTGCTCATATGCTCTCTGCCTGTCTGAACAATCTCTCTCTTTTTCTCTCAAGCTCCACCATTCCCCCTCACCACTTCATTGCTTCCTCCACCATTCCTCACTCTCACTGTGAGATTGGAGACCTTTTAAGCAGGTTGAATAGAGTTATTCAAGTAGTACAAAACGACTACTAAAAAGCATCTAGTCCTGAATGTCTTCACCTACATCCAAGTCATAGTGAAGTTCAGAGTCTGTATTTGGATACCCACAGGCCTCTGAAACTTTTAAACTAATTGGTCAATGATTCTTCAAAATTATTTCACTACAGTCCTCAGAACTCACCTATGTAAGAGAATTGTGAATTCCTGACCACAGTGTCATGATTTTGTCCAGTCCTTCCATCTGATTAATCAGCACTAGTTTGCAAAAATACATATTAACACAAGTAGCTGTTGAGAGCTCATCCATGACAGAGACAGTTAGAACTTAGATGATGCATCCAATCCTGTTTCGCTTACTTATGGAGAGTAGAGGAAAGCACTATTATGCTAAATAATTTTTAATTGAATATTAAGGGGGTTGTGTCCTGCTTTGCCTTCACAAAGGGTTACCAAATTTCAGCATATTCCCCAACCACTGCTGTCACTCTTCATTTTGATAATTGTTTTAAGGACAGGAAATCCCAGGAGTTATTAAATTACTTTTTAATGAACATATAATATCAACTAACAATAAGTGAAACTGGAGAATGCAAGTAGGACACATAATCACAGCCATCAACTCAGTTTGAAAGTGCCAACTCAGTCTAAAAGTGCCAATCCTGATGCTAATTTAATTTAAGATTTAAGAAGATTATGTAAACTGTATTATATTAATTTCCATTTCCACTGCCTCAACAGTCAGTTAGCATTGGATAGATGGAAACATAATCAAAACATTTTTCTTGCCCCTTATACACACTTCCTCCAGGCATTTACTTTAGCATGTTACGTCTGAAGAAAACAAAAATCACAAGGCCTGCTAGAATTATAGAAGACTGGTCTCAATTAGGGCTTACATTTAAATTTCTTTTCCTGTGATTTTACAAAGAAATTAGTTTTCAATATCTAGTTCTCCACAGAAAGTTTAGAATTGTCATTGTTTTCCCTAGAAGCTCCTCATAAGCCTGCTTTTCATGATGGATCAGCAAGGGATAGCATCTCAGCTGAGCAATAGAGGAAGACAGACCAGCAAGAAAACCAACTAGAAATTGTATCAAGTCCCTAACTTCTTATTTTAGTTTTTATTTTTAGACAACTTTTGTGTTGAAGTTGAAAGCTTCTGGGTTCTCCCTTTTACCTAAAATCATTTTCCAGTCAGTCCTAGTTTCATCATACTCCAACTCTATTTGCAAACGCCTCATCTGGACTGCATGATTGCTTTCTATTTTCAACTTTCATTAATTATATTTTTCCCTATGTTCTCTATACTTTAATGGTTCCAGACACCACCGCTTTGTGACAGGCAGACAAGGATTATACTAGCTGTTCTTTTCAAAGTTCAATAAATCTGGCATGTCTAGAATTATTTTTCCTACCTTTTGACAAACCTGGCCACCTGTGACAAAGAGGAAGTTTAAGCAGCCATTCAAAATACAGTAAGTTGTAGCATTTAGTTTAGAGTAATGTGCTGCTCTTTTTATAAGTTGCTGGATACAGAAAAAAACATTATTCTAATTTTATTGTGGTTTAGTGGGTACATGAAAGAACCAAAACTAATCCTAGTTCTAGTGAAGTACTAGAACACCAGGGACAACAATATAGTATTCATCAAGGTAGGTGGTCTGCTGGATCAAGCAACACAAGTGAAATCTTTTTTGAGAAGGAAATGGAGAAGCAAGAAAACATTATCAATATTCAGGAATGTATCTGGAGAAGGAACAGGATACCTAGTATCTTAGAGGATGCAAGGCGGGGGGGGGAATAAAAAAAGTAGGCAGGAAAGTACACTTGCATGAGACAGGCAGGGATTTATAAAACGGGAGATCTGTAAAATCTAGGTAAGAGCTTCTCAGGCTTCAGCTGCTGTAAAACTATGTCTGCAGCAAACATTTTACAAAAGCATGCAACATCAAGCAGTTGGTATGGAAACTGAGATGCATAAGAATATAACTTCAGAACATCACTGAGTCAGAGTAAAGGTTCTGTCAGCACAGTATCCTTCATTGTACAGTGGTCAATACCAGTTTCTTAGAGGAAGAGCAGGAAAAAGAAAACAGGTACAAAGTGACTTCTGCCTACTATGTACTTACTGAAAATGGTTGCCTAGGAGGAAAGCCTTCTTGAGACAGAGGAAAGTTAGCAGTCTTGAACAGATCTTTATCTGATTCCCTTGTTGAATAAATTGCATTTGGCTATCTATAAAAATTGTTTCATATTTTCATTCTGAAGTCCGGATGAACATATACTGGTTTAAATTTTAGAAGAATCTTACTCTAAACTTCAACAAGCTTTCTGTCTGAAAATGTTGTGGGTAGAGGGACAGTCTCTACGGTTCATGAATATCAGCTTTTGAGTCCATCTTACTGTAAGGATCAAAGTTTCCCAAAATCACAGCTCAAATAAAATGCTTAGAAAGACGTGGTACCTGAATGAGTTCAGCCTCCCTCCACTGCTGCCACAAGTGTTGTGCTGAGTACAACTCTGAAAGGAGTCAGCTTCAATTCTCAACTACTTTTCTGGGCAAAAAACAAATTGAAGAGTCATGTAAAACTGATTCATGGATTCCTGCTAAGTTATGTCTACTGCTAGTCTGCTGCAGCACACCAGAGACCTTTGTACACCAACTAGCCGTTCAAAGTCAACAATTAGAAGAGCTATCAAAAATAGAAAGAGCAGTATAAAAACAATGTAAATCATTCTAAAATCATTTGGTATTTTTCAAAATCAAGTAGGGTGGAAGGTGTGTTTCTGTACCTTCAACCATTGAGTTTAACCTGCCAGCAAGCTTGACTCTGTGTGAGCAAGTTTCATCATATTCTTCAATCAGTGCTTTTACAATATCATAGCTGCCCTCAGATTGTCTAGGACAATTTCTAGTTCTACTGATTTCCAATAGAGTCAAAAAGGCAGTGTAAGCAGCATGCTCTTCTTTTCTTTACTTTTTTATGAACCCTGTGAAAAAATTGTCTTTTTTTCTGCTGCACTGAGCTTGAGGCTGTTAGACTGCTGAATGTTCTGCGAACCAGCATGACTTCCAACACCTCTCAGTGAGTCAATTATGTCTGAGTGATTGCTTCAAAGCAAACACTGGTGTACGTGAATGGTGTCCATGCTCCCCACAAAGGTAGGACACAGCACCTAACTCAACACATCTGCAGGCACACAATTGCAGCACTCAAAGTAAAGCCCACCCTGCCAGGGGCATCCATAACACCTCTGGACAACCTGTTCCAGTGCCTCACCTGACTTAGCAGTCAGAAATTTCTATCTAACATCTAATCTAAACCTACTCTCTCTCCATTTGAAACCATTCCCCCATTGTCCTATCACTACAGTTCCTGATGAAGAAGCCTTCAGATCCTGGAACCCTTCAGATTCTGGATGGTTACTATGAGGTCTTCACACAACCTTCTCCTCTCCAGGACAAACAGCCCCATCTTTCTCAGCCTGTCTATATAGGGAGGTGCTCTAGTCCACTTATCAACTTCATGGCCCTTCTGTGGACTTGCTCCAACAGTTCCACGTCCCTCTTGTGTTGGGGGCACATAAAGAGTATGCAGTATACCAGGAGGGATCTGATGAGAACAAAGTGCAGGGTGAGAATCACTTCCTTTTAGCTGCTAGCCACACCTCCTTTGGATGCAGACCAGGATTCATTTAATCAACCATCACCTCCAAGTCCTCCACAGAGCAGCTCTCATTTACTTCTTCACCTGCAGTTCTTCTACAAGGTCATGTTATCACAGAAGCATCTTCAAGCCCCACAGATACAAATCTCTTTTCTTCTTAAAAGTTTGACTTTACATGTGTCTGCAGATAATTAAACACTTCTGATTTCAAATACCATAGTATAATAATCATTAGCCTGTGATAGATTCCATTTATAGTAACCACCCTCAGAGTTGGATAACATTCTGAAAAGTGGTACGCTAAATGTTTTCAGCTATCTTTACAAACGCAGTTGAGAGGAAAAATAAAATTACATTTACAAGCAAGAGAGGATTTCCTTTTCAGGAAAGGCTATTCTTATGGCAGGGATAATACTACAAATAAAAAATGGTATAGACTTAACCCATTTTCATTACAGTCTTGAGACTACAATTTTGTGGTTGTAATCTAATGTCATGCCTTTGCTATTAATAGACATTCTCCAGAGTCCAGACAGAAGTAGATGAGTTCAGAGAGACCTCAGGAATATCCTGTTTTTCTGGCACAGATTTAAAATACAATTATCATTTGATTAGTGCCACTTTTTCTTTTCTAGAATTAAATATATTTTGCATTCAAATAAATCCTGTTACCTTTGTTTCAAGTGACAGAAGTGCTCTTTAGACCCTATTGCCAGAACAAACATTCCGTTGTTTCTACCTCAGGTTACTCTGTGATATGATTATCATCTAACCAGAAGATATTAAAATTTTACAGAAAGGAAAGGAATGCACCTTCATGCCTCCCCTATTTTTCATATCTGAAGTCAAGCAAGGATTATTTCCCCATTATTTCAATCACAGCAAGATTGGACCATCTGAACACCAGGTTTTGGGCACAGGGATCAGGTCTCTCTCTGTAGTCCAATGGTGCCAGACACAACAGCTATGCCAAGCAGACACTAAACACTAAAAGTAATAAGGAAACCACATACAAATGTTGTGGTGTTTGTCTTGTATATTTAATAAAACAATGTATTATCACAGGTTTAAGGCTGTCTCCAAATCAACCTAAAATGAGGCAAAACTGTAAGGTTACCCCGATTTATGTGAGCATGATAACTCCTAGACAGCCCCATCTGTGGAGGAGTACACTGGCTCCTTGTCATTTCAGAGTGCCAACCATTTTCCCTCCATACCCCTGCTCATGGAACCAAAGGGATGTCACCTTCTTTTTCCCTCTCTGTACCCTCACTTAGTCCCCAGTGGGACAGAAATGGAGGAAGATTGGAACAAAACCTGCACCTCATATACATACAGCTCAATCGTTCTCAAAATCTGAAGCAGATTTTCAGATGAGGTGGGAGAGGAGTGTGTCTTTTCAGTGTCAGGCAGAATTCTGCCCCTTGTTGATGTATTTTTTGCTAGGATGTTTTGTTGGTTTTTTTTTTTCTTTTCATGCCAGTAGCAGATGGCTCACCAGTCTGATTTCATCTGGCAATTCCCCTGCTCTTGCACTGCCCTCATGGACCACTCCACAGTCACAGTATGGAGCAGTTTCAGAGCTTTCCAATGCATGATTGTCACATCTACTCAGAGTCACAAAGTGAGGTACTGAAAACAGCAAGTTATTTTAGGTTCTGGGTTTATTTCTATCCAAGGGTTCCTTTTACATTCAATTTCTTCCTAAGCTGTGAACCATTCAATCTACACTTTTCATATAACTGAAAGCAGATTTGATTAATGTTATTTCTTTGTGAAAATCTGAGAAGATTAAGGAGCAGTGATGCAGAGAACATACGCCCTTCTCAACATGACTGATCCTTCCAGTGGTATTGTTCCCACTAGTTGTATCTAAATAGAGAAAAAACTATCATCAGGGGAGAATTTCATTTTTTTCATATTATAGTTCCAATCTCATGTGCAGGTCAACAAATCTGCAGCTGGGTATCGATTTCATTCTGCAACTAGGCAGGAAAGGCCACATTTCAAGGGAGAATTTGCAGATTGTTTTTTCTTTGAATTACAGGGTCTTTTTGTGATGGTCCCTTAGAAAAAAATTAAGATTGGCCAGATGACTTCTCTGCTCAGTGAAGCAAAATACCAAATAAATATGTTTACAGGCACATCAGTTTACTGTTCTTTCTCTGTGTATCCCAGAGTGTTACTAACCAAGGAAACACTTTCTAAAATCATTGGGGGATAAAAATCAGTCTGGTATTGATTGAATATGGTTTCTCATCTGTCTCATGACCTTTTCCTTCATATATAATTAGAAATGGAAAGGTCTTAGCTGTGTGCTTGCAGTACCCTCCAGAATACAAATGGAAGGTTTGGTTCAGTGCTGAGATAAAATGAAAGCACACAGTCCATAGATTCTTGGATTTGTCAATGTCAACATTTGTTCCTCAAAATAATAAATACAGACCATGCCAGCACTTTCAAGCTGATGCTGTATAGTATCAGTAGT
>WEKX01003149.1:36648-64783 GCA_013390025.1 Pitta sordida
AGGGTCTCACAAGTGTGAAAAGGAATAGATCAGAAATGACAGCTGTGTTATGGATTATTGTAAATTGTATACTCTCCTGCTAAAAGTTATCTGTCTATCTGATATGCATAGGGACATCCTTGCTACTCTATATTTACATACACAGTTCAAATGTCAATCTGGCTAGCACAATAAAGGGCCAAAGTGGCAGCTAAAAAAAAAAAAAAGCCAGAATTGGTCTCATTTGTCAAATAATTGATGTGAAACTTAGACTTAAAAATTAGACAATAGAGAGATGTCTGAATTATTTGTGTATATGATTAATCTCTATCTGAAACCGAGAAGCTGAAAACATAATGCCGTGAGTGGCCATCCTAAAAATGAAAGACCTCCTAAGCAATTCATAGAAGGCCATAGAAAAGGAGACTATTTTTTTCCAAAATTGTCAGCCTTTTGTGCTCCACTCAGCTCTGCAAAAAGAAGTTAAGTATTTTCTCTTTCTTACGCTTTCTTCAATAACACACAATGCTTCTCTAAATCAAAATTCTCTCACTGAAGCAGAATATGATCTACTTTCCTCTTCCTTTAAAAAGCTGGTTTAGATCTGCTGCACAAAAAACAAACCATAAAAATGTGGTTTTGTCAGTTTTATGGAAGCAGACAGGACTTAAAGACATCTGGAGTTAAAGGCTGAAACACTTTCAATTAATCATCCAGCTCTAGTTCTCAAGTGTTTGGTTGTTCAATTTTGCAAGCACAAGACAACAATTATATGTGGAAATTGAGAAATTAGAACTTTTATCGAGCCCAAGTATTTGTACAAGGGAACAATTTAAAAATAAAAATAAAAATCTCAATTGAAGGAGTGTAAGGGGACATACAAGGACTGCAATATCATTGGAAAATGTACCTGAAAAAGATAGAATTTGTTAAATGCTTGCTTACCAAAGTCCTCATATGTGTGAGGCAGTGGTTCTAAAAAAATAATCTTGAAGGAGATAAACATATTTCCATGTCTTTATGGATAGCTGACTTTGGTATTTGAACATGCATTGACTCTGAGCATTTCCAAGAATTATTATTATCCAGCTCCACAGTGATATAAAATGAGTGAAAAGCACATTCCACAAACATATATATAATGAGTATTTAAATTCTGAAAATTGTGTCCATTGTGAAAAACTACTAGGTTCTGTTACATTTAAAATCATGATCTTGATGTGGGGCTCAATTTTCAGAACAGTCTAAATTTATGCTTATAAGAAACTGCTACAATTTTCAAAGTGAAAATTTGTACAAGTCTGTTACTATTTGATTGATCCTTCTTCCAAAAAACAAAGGCAAAAGAGGGAGTCACCTGTTAGTCAGGAGATTAAAATTATACTTTTTATTTCCATTTGTTCTTTCAGTGTGAGCTTTCTTACTCTTACTTTCTTACCCTTGACGCATAGTTGAAACTAACTTTCAAAGTTTTCCCTCTACTCGGATATGAACGACCATCACTACTAACAAATGATCTACAGGATACAGCTCATACAGACTGAAAGGCAATAGCCCTGTTAACCAAGGTGTCTCTGCATCTCCAGTTCATCAAAGCCTCTATTCTGATGAGCTCTTCCTAAAGACAAATAAACAAGTAGATATTTACAAGCTAATTGTGTCTCTACCAATCTTCAGAACACACCCCATGGCCATGTGGAACACATGACTATCATGATGTTTTTAACCCTAAGTCTTTTTACTCTTTACCCAAGTAGAAGACTTTGGTTTGCATCAGAGTTTTCTGTGAGTTGAGAATTTTAAGAGCTGACTCTCATTTCCTGGAAAGTTACATAATGAAACTTGCAAAGTTTACTTGTAGTGTTTAGAAGCCAGTGTCCATATTCTGTCTCATATACTGACCATGCAAACCAGGAATCACAGTGTTGGTCCCAGCTTTTTTCATTATAAATATCACCCTCTTGAAAAGAGAGGATGAAAACTATTGTTACAGTGATCTGAGGACAGGATGGTGAATTCAGCAGAAATACTTACATTAAATCTATTTACAAAGTGACTGTTACCCTAGCCTAACAGACTAGGAAGAGCTGGCATTGGCTCCCAGAAAGAAGTCAGTTCCAAAAATAAAACTTGCCGATGCTTTGAGGTTTACAAAAAACCCATCATTTTTTAAAGGATATTTATACATCAGAAACAGTGTTCACTTAGGGGTGAGATTATAACCTACTTTTGTATCAGCAAAAAGTCCCAACACAGGAGTAGTTCTACAATCCAAACCTCCTCTACCAGTGCTACTTCTTCCATTCAGGGCTCCTGTCTAAGAAATACCATCTGAAGAAGACATCTGGCAATATTAACTGTGTCTAAATTATACCAGCAAAACCTTTTGCATTTCCTTGACTCTTGAACAACAAAGGAAGGACAGAAGAATGACAGAGGAAAAGGAAAGAAAGGAAAATGAGCCAAGTGTTTATCTATTATCCAACCATGCTGCAACAGAGAATGGGACAATTTTCTATCTTCAGAGAAGGTGAAGACTAGGCTGCTTTTAGCTTCTTATCACAGTTTCTACTGACTATTCAGCAACAGAGCATGTCCCCATCCACATGTACCTCAAATGTAAATTCAGCGGCAGAAATTATATTCTGCAAAAGAAAACAAAATTCCACTGCAATTTTGAATTATGTAAATTCAAGTAACAATAGTACTCATTTTGAATAGCAGTAACCAGAACATGAGTGAAAACTTAAGAGCAGTTTGGGTACTCAATCTCCTAGACTGCTTTGAGGTGACTTGCCAAAGTAGTAGCATGATGCTGTAAAAGTAATTATCCTGGTAAAAAGAAGGCGAAAAAATTTCAGCTTCTTGGCAGGTTTTTTCAGCTTTGTGTTTCATTTTGGAAATCTGAGGTGTAGTGAAAACAAAGAGAAGGTGAAAAAACTTTATGTAGTTACTAAGAGAACATTTCATTTATTCATCTTGATTAACTTCAGTTATTATGTCAAAAAAATTTAGTCTGTTTATGCAGTGTAACACCACTGTAGGCCAGATCTTCAAAATGTGCCTCAACTTAGTGCCTAGTTATGTGAAGCTAAATCTCTTGCATGTGCCCTTTTTGCTGTTGACAGCGTTAACAATAATCAGACTATTAAGAACAAACAACCAGGCAGACACAACTGGTACACAGGACTTCGAGTAATATTTGTTATTTGTTAACACAAAAGGTAGCTGATGGAAGGGTATGTGCACATGACTTAAGCATATATGAATGGAGATCACAGTAGGTGTGATTTGACCTTCACCAAATTTGCAATACTTAGATCTTATGCTGCCCGACTGATATTTTACTTGGTACATTATAACAAACTAATGTCAACTGTGCCTGGTAGTTTAGACAATTTTATCTTTCAGAGCTCTACACTTAGGGAAAAGTCAATGCTGAGGATCCTTCAGCTGTACTGGAAATCTCCAGTGAATATTCTCCCCTCATTACACAGTAAAGTTTCATTAATATCAATACTGGTTTGGTGCATAGAATAAACAATATAGATCTATACTGAAGCTCAAGAACCACATTTTTTCTTTCTGCATTAAACTTCAGCTACTTTATTGATCCTTTTGCTAACCACTATCCTCCAGGACAACACTACATTGCTTGCAGATGTCATTTTAAAATTATAAATTGAGGGTAAAAGAAAAAAAAACAATGATGGAGACTGTAGTGATTAACATGTCACTTTACAAACAAGCTTTTCCCAGTTTCCCTATGTCTTATTTTCTCATTTTGTAAGAGACACTAAAAAATAGTTTTAAAAATGTAAAAGTGAAATATAGTCCTTTCTTTCTGGGGAATAGAATCCACAAGTTTAAATCATTAAAGTATAATTATACTCTGAACATTGGAAGGATTTACAGTAAAAATATCAAGTTGAGATTAAGTCAATAAAATTAATCACTCATTACCCTGAAGGAGCAAAAGGGTTGAAAAATGCTACAAAATTGAAAGCTACCATGAGCAAAGGGACTCAGGGAATTCATTTTAATTCACCACAGCCAAGTTCAAATACAAGCTGTTCTTTGTTATTCTACCTGAGGTATTATTTTTCATACAGACACTCACATCTGACCAAGCCATAATCACATACTGTAGAGCTTTCTTTATCTGATTGTAGAAGTTTCCTGTTTTAGCTATATATTAACAATGAACTGCATATGGTTGGGGTGCTTTCACAAAGTAGACTATATTCTGCTCACATAACCACATCTATCAGTGTATCAAGTGCCTTAAAACTGGGACTTGAGCAATGGCCTTCAGTCACAACTCTCTCCCTTACATGGGACTAACAGACATTTTATACTGTGAATTCTTGGCTTTGCCAGCAGCAGATAGCTCTCCTGCAGTGGCCTAGAAGAAGGTTATGGATTGCAATAACCTTTTCTCACTCATCTGGGTATAATGATTGACTGTACTGTCTAAAATAGTACTTCTCAAACCCTAAGATGTGTTCTACCCATGAGAAACTGCAAACAACAATTGTAGCCATCTCCCCTCCAAGGATCCATGTGCCAGGATGATGGGCAGAGACTTCTTAGTAGAAATTATCTAAAACATGAAGTGTGAATTTCAAGGGTTGAGGAGGACTTAGGAAAGGTTGTGTAAAGGACATGTGATCAACCCTCTAAGAAGTAACTTGTAACGTAGATAGAACATGCTTGTGCTTTTGGACCTGAAGTAACCTGATCTATCTGCTCTGAAAATCAGGATGTGTCTGTGAGCTGGGGGATGATGAACTATGGTTGAATTTTAATTTGGCTGTAGAGATTCAGGTTCTTAGACCTGAGAAATTTCAAACCAATTGATGAAATCTTTTTTTTTTTCATTTCACTGTAGTATATTAGCCATCTGATTTTACAGCTACAAAAGTGGGGACAGCTGTGTTCGAAGACTTGGAAGTAATGGAGATAATTGCTTAATGCATGATGTAAAGCAACACTTCCAAGTGAAATCAGCCAAGGTTCAAAGATTTTTTTCAATGAGTACCAACTCAGGAACTCCTTATGTTAGAAACAGTGAAGTAGGGGGTACATGAAAAAACATTGCCCATTCATAAGCAAAATAAAATATCATAGCCAGTATTGTCAGTGAAATAATTTCAGTGAGAACATAACCTGTTATTGGCCTGACATGACATTCCAGCATATTCTAAAGAATTAGTTGAAACCTTTGTTTGTTTACAAGATTACCACCAAAGCTAGTTTAAATAAACAGATTTTTTTTTTAAATAGATTTTCAGAAACACATAGCAGCCATCTGCAGGCAAGTTTATTTCTGAAAAGACATTTATGAATTTACATCCAACATAAATAAAGAGCTGTTAGGCAATTAAGCTGGAAAATGTGCATTTTTCAGACAGAAAATAAACATATGTTTCCAGCCAGTTGATGTACAAGTACCACAATTTAAAATTTGAAAACATAACTTTCTACACCCAGTGTTGAGACTGAATTTCTGCTTGAAAAGCAGAATGTGTAAGTGTTCTTGCCTGTGTGGATTTCTTTTCTTCTTCTCAATGACGAAGATGTTAATCTTCCACATGATTTTAAAGTATTCTTCGCTCACATCTTCATTTTCTTCTTACTCTATATAAAAGTTCTTCTTAATGAGCTGTACCCTGCCATACTTTTTAAGGCAAATGTCTATCTCAGGTCAAAGGAAATTTTGTATGACAATGCTTGAGGAAGGACTTTGGGAATAAATGTAATTCCTGGAAGAATTTTTTATCACCTACCGGTATAGGTGAAAATTGAACCTTACTTTGAACTGCCAATCCTTATGTGGAGAGCACTGAAGAATATATATACTATAGCTTTGCTTCAGTCACTCTATGGATAAGATAGAGTTTTTCTTTCATCCCCCCTTTTTCATGAACTTCCTCTGCTATTACCTTTTGCTTGGAATATTTTGCCCTCATTCCTACCCTCACTGATGTTTCCTGTCTCTTATACTCTTCATGTCTGAAGAACATCCAGCTATTCCTTTAGATATGCAAGACCTAGAATAATGTAATGATATTTATTTAGCCAAAGATCTGTTCAGATATCTTTGGAATAGGTTAGGCAGAAACTATTTGGCTTTAAAATATCACATGTAGCATCTGTGCAGCTCCCTGTGAGGAAACGGATACATTTTTGTCATAGAAAAATTGTGAAAGGAAGGAATGAGATAGTTACAAGCCATACTATTTTCTAAGGTGTACATAGGGTTTTGATGCAGCAGCAGATCAGAAGATGACTTTCTACATCTATGTGAAACCCCACTAGCATTGTTAATAGGAAATTGCATTGATGCATTTCTTACAATTAGTCTTAGAAAATTACACAAGGTTGGGTACTCTTCTGGGAACATAAAATGAGTGACTGATGAGGAATGTGACACAAGGTTGTTAATTCTCTATTCCGCCTGGACTAAAACTGCATTTCTTATGCACAAGAAAAATGAGATGTGACAGGTATGCTGGGCTTGCTAAAGAAAAAGAAAGGTAATACAGGTCTTTTGAACATGATTATCTTTGAAATAATACCTATAGATTGCTGCTGTGCTCAAAGTCATTACAGCTGAAAAGAACAAAAGCATTAGAATTCTTTTAACAGTAGAATTTAGGTGTGGTTCTCCATCCTGGTCATGGAATAAAAATGCATTTGGAAGGAGTGAGCTAACAATTTCTGAGCTTTGCTGTACAACTCCCTAAAATCTCTAACAGCCTTTGCAGCTAGTCCACTTTATTCCAATCTCTGTAGTATTTACTTTCACCCACACTAATATTTATATAATCTGTGGTATTTACCTAGTTATACTTTACACTTTGTTTTAAAGAAACAAATGCATGTGGGGGGCAGGTCCATTAGTATCTGTTGCACACGATGATCTGGATGCACGCTCTGCCTACACATATTTGTGTATAGCTGCTGGGGGCCAGAATCAGGAAGGCAAATAAGTATGAACATCTTGTTACTCTTGCCCTGTATCCTACATATGTACCTTAAAAGTCAAAATTACCGACCATCAGAAAGAGAAGTCTGTGTTAGCTGGGTTTGGTTTTATATATGGTAGATTTTTATACTCTTAATGTTTGCATTTTCACACCACCCATCACAACCTAAGCTAAGGGTCAGGACTCCCTGTGCTAGACACCGTACAGACACAGAAGGAAGTTCCTGTCCGAAAGGGTTTAGTAAAGCACAGAGACACCAAAACAAGTTAGACTATTTGTTCACTACACAGAGAATGAAATCAGCAAATATATTTCAAGCGTGACGAGCTTTGAGGCAAATTGGGGCTGAGATAGAGAAAAAAAAAAAAAACCACCCCTCCCCAGGTTCAGAAAAATACAAGGCAAGTGTGAAAAGTACAAACTATTTACTTTAGTAAACAGACAAGATACAACAGTGTTAAACAACAAAATCTGAGATGTCCCACAAGTCCTGTGATGTAAAGAGTCCTGTGATGTGGAAAGTCCTGTATGTGAAGAGTCCTGTCGGTCTCGATGAGATTCCAGCAGGTGCACAGAGAGCAGCTAGAGCTGAGAGTCCTGATGCAGGCACTCCAGGCGAAACCAAGAGATGATCAGCAAGAACCCCCGAGGGGAAGGGAATTGCAGGCCCTCTGTCCCTGTTCTAGTGGCTGGAGTGCAGCAAGAAAGATGTCCAAGGAAAAACAAAAAAAGGAAAAAAGAAAAAAAAAAGAAAGAAAACAAGAAAAAAAATATGGGGCTCTCCCAAAAGCTGGAGAAAAACCCACCAGAGCAGCCCCTCTCCAGCCCCACACAACTGCAGCTGTCAGAGAGCTCCAACCAGCTCCCTGCCTCTGCTGCCGATGTGTGAGCTACCCCAAAAAATTTATTCTTTTTTTTCCTTCAACTGCCGCTTCTCAGGTTTTGGAATTTTTTTCTTGTCTTCTGGATAGAGAGAGAAAATGACCTTAGTGTTGCTAAGGACCAATATCCACAATAAAATTCCTCATAAACTGAAGCTCAAACACAAAGATATGGAATATATACACACCACCCTAGGACATTGTGTTGTCTAACTTCTGGACCCCATTCCCTCCACATACTGAGACAGATAACCCTGATGTTGCAAGTGATATGTACTGTAGAGTGAATTTACACCCCTTGCCTCTGGTTAACAAGTGACAGTACAGTTCTCTGCACTTATAGAAAGCATAAAATATGTGTCTGTTTGGAAGAAACGGCAACTACTGCTATAGAAGGTGTTCTAAACACCCTGTTCTAAACTGTGCTGTGACACAAAGGCTTCCTGCAACAGAAACACATCTAACAACAGCTGAATGGTCAAGTAGTGGGATACAGATTCCTACCACCTGAGAGATCCACAAGTAAAGATGACAGAGCCACTGCTTCAACACAGGGTTTGGGATCACTGTGTCCTACCTGCGAGTGATAGGAATACATCACAACCTTCACCCCCACTTCTTCCTCCTCAGAGTTTAATCCATCTCGGTGCAAACATTAAACTCTCACACCACACAAAGCTCCTCTTTCCCTTTAAATGATGTTCGCTTTGTCTGGCAGGATGAGTTTTAACCTGTGTGGGAGCTCAGAAACACAATAATGTGTAGATGCACAACATCCATGTAAGATCTTGAAAATCTAGCCCTCATGTATCAAATTCCTCACTGTAAACCACAGTAACGTCAAGCTTAGAATAGTCCCCTGATCCTCCAGTATTCTTCATCATTGATTTTCTATATATATTGTAGTAAAATGTTTCCCAGAATAAGCTTGTAAAAAAGAGCTAGGGTCTCCATGGATTACATCCTTGTTAAATGAAATTTAAAGTACTGCTGCCTACTGAATAAATGCAAAATGAGACTAAACCTTTCATGTCTTGAAGAATGACTTAAAAAAAAAATCTGGAAAATTTTCTATGTACTAGGAAAAAGTAAAACAAAAAGAAGGGGGAAAAGGAAAATTAAAAGAAGAGGTGGAAGTAGGAAAAGTAAAAAAAAAAAGCAGAAGTAGAAAAGAGGGAAAGGTAAAGGAAAAAGAAAGAAATCCATATTAAAGCTTAACATTTTGCATTCCTTAAGAAACTTACTTATTTAAACCAGACTTTGGAAACCTTGCTGTAGTTTCAGACTGTAGAGCAACAATTTGCAATGCTAAAGATATTTCCTTTTGGAGTACTGATACAGAATCTCCCTTTTTTTCTTGAAGAATATTTTAATTGGAAGGATTATAATTTTTTTTAGTTCACTTAAGCAAGCAGTTTTCTTCTAAAATATCTAGATTTCTGTTAACACTGTTAACTACTTTATTTTTCTTCCTATGCATACACACGTCATGTCTAGAGCAAAGCAAAATATGAACCACATGTTTCATATAAACAGTTAGATGCTTTGCATATAGATGGTGCTTAGTTGGAACAACTATAAAGGAATAAACCAAAAGGAAACAGTAGGTGAAAGACTCAGAATTTTAGTTTAAAAAGCAGGAACTTATGCAATTAATCATTAATATGGAAAAAAGTGGACAGCAATAGGGACAGGAAAGTAGTTGCTACATGAGAGGAAAAGATTTGTTTGAGCTTCCATTTGAAGCCAGCCCTACCCAACCACAGTGCGAGTCTTGTTAAAAATACACATCCAGGGCCACACTCTGCCTTGACAGAAGTAGTGTTAAATCCTAGATGTTCATTTTCCATAGATATGAGTAAGAAGAGAATTTGTCCTTTCATCATTCCATAAATTTACTGAATGTGTTGTTTACGTTCAAGTGTTCAGAATTAAAGACAACAATATAACTCAGGCAGGATTTTGATCCTAATTGCATCTGGTAAAACACAGAGGAACTCTACTAAAATAAACTCTGATACTTAATTTTATTAAGTAAACTTCAGTAGAGTGACATAGATTTATCATTGTGTAACTCAGATCAAAAGCTGATTCAGTCAAAAGCTGTATTAGAGTGAGCAGTGCCAGACTTGTCAAGCCTCATACTTCACACACAAGACATTCTTCTGGCTCCATCGTGCTCTCTTCAGTGTGGTATTTCAGTCTCAAGCGACCACACAACCACTCCTCAGCTTCCCTCCAGCTCCAGGATCCAACATCAGATACATATGTTTACAGTGCTGACAGATTGAGTTTGGCAGATGTGGTCCTGGGTGGGGAGGGAGGGATGTTAGAGCGTGATCCACAGCTGGGAGTGGTTGCTGTTGAGGGAGATCCCACCCTCCGAGTCTTGCAGGTAAGCAGCAGTTCTCCAGCTGCAGCCTCACACCATTGTCTCTTCCCCACATGGTCTCAAGTCTCACGTTCCTCCTGAAAGCAGAATAATTCTGTAAAACAAAACTGAGCTCTTAACCTTGATGATAACAATATGCAACGGAAATTACTTCAGTGATTCCCATTACAACAAAAAGTTTACTAAACAGAACCTCAAGTTGACAGGTAAGGTGTCACCACAGTAAGAAATTTTGCATTTTCTTAACGTTTTGTGGGACATGATAATTTATAACCATTTAATGAGTTTTCCATAGGGATCAGCATGTTAACTTTGTTAAAGAATGCTAAAGGTGCATTGTTTTTTATTTTCTAGGCTGAAAGTTAAGACAAATGAATACCCAAAGGCTCTGAGAAGAGCAATCAGTATAGCAACTTTTTCAGTTCTTCTTACAGTGATGTATAAAACACAATTGCTCCTTTCTGAAAAGTCTTTGCAACATCTGTCTGATTAGTGGATATCCCATTGTTGATGAAATTACTAAACAAAATATTCCATTATAGCTAAACTAAACTATCTAATAATTGTAGTCTCCAGTTACAGTAATACCTTGCATTTTCATTCACAGAGATAGATATGTTACTTTGAGATTATTTCCTTCAAATGGGGAAAAAAAAAAGGACAGTGAGATTCAGGATTTAATTTGCTCCAGGCTACAAAAAGGTTAAAAGCCAGATTCTGTCTCCATTTTGCCAGGCCTGGGAAGAGTGGGGGCTGGGGGACAGGGTAGGGGGTCAAAGCACAGTAAACTTCAGTTATTCTTTTATCTCTCTCTTTCATCCATTGTCTTCATCACTCAAGTGAAATTGTCTTTTAAGGATAGTTAGGAAGCAGTTTAGGTTAGAGCAGCCCTGTGGCTGTCCTAAAATAAATAAGTAGCTACTAGAAGATAGATAGAAAATAGCCTCATTTTTTTCCCAACATGGAAGCATAGAAGACTTAAAGAAAAATATACAGAATTAAAACCAGGGAAAGGTAAAGATTTCCTGAGTCCTAGTTCTGCCTGAAACCTCTTATTCCTAATCCAGGCATAGATGTACTTCAGAGCTTCATTTAAACTAAGAACTCTAGTGGGATTCTCTGCCCAAAAAGGATATAGGTCCTTGGACTACAAATTAGAAGACAAAAATCACTGAAATTCCGTGGTGATCAACTTTCCAGTTCACTGTCAATACCATGAAATAGACTGAAAAAACTCCTTGAAACTAAATCATAATAAGCTTTTTTTAATTTTTCCTCAAAAAACCCCAAACTTTTGAGAAAAAATACTTTGCTCAACCTTTTTCATTTCTGTTTTTTCCCATTCTTAAAGGAAATTTAAAGAAACAACCAAACTTCAAAATGATGAAAAGATACATCATGTAGTCTGCATCTCACTGATGCTAACCTAATCTATCAACAGCCTGGGAAATATGTGCCTTGACAAAAGAAAGCAGATGTGCTCTTAATCCTCCTAAGTGAACTATGAGATAGGTATCCTCAATCATCCAGAATGGTTTCTCTGGTGCCCTTATGTCTCTTGGTAAAGGCTGAACAGGATATTTGTCATGGAATCAGACCTTCACTTGGGATTTGTGTACTTTTTAGTTCTTTGATCATACGTCTCATATTTTACCTTAACTGAACCTTCACGGACTTTTGAAGATAATCATTGCTTTCCATTTCTCAACAGAAAGAGCTACTGGCATGAGCAGTCATCCCTTTCTTCAAGTACTCCTCTTGAAATGCAGGAAGTCACTTACCCAGTCTACTCACAGGCAAATAGGATACAGTAGGTGCCAGATTCAGGCTTTTTTCAAATAGTTGTTAAAACTTTGTTATTTCTTGTTGATTGAAGGCTTGTTTAATCTTTCACTGGTCATATCTAAGAGAGGTGAGAAAATGCTTTTAATTCCAGAAAGGGAGTAGCGTTTATTACACCTTTTTCATGGCCAAGATACCATGGCTTGTGTATATCATGGTCTGTAGAGTGCAGTCACTGGGCTCTGCTTGGCACTTTCTCCAGCACTATGTATATGAGAGCCCAAGGCAATTTTAGTCCATTTTTGAGACAAGAAACCTGCCTTAACCAGTTTTCAGTGAAACTAGTTTCCTGTTTCATCAACATGTAGAGGAGAAAGAGCCATGTTTTGCTGAAGGAGCCAGATGTCCCACTCAAATGTCTGAAAACAGTAATAAAAATACACCTTGTATTTAAACACAATATCTACCACGCACCCAATTCCCTTGGAAACATGGCCCTTTGTTGTAGGAAGTATAAAACTGGAGAGGAGGTCAATGCAGTCATGAGTGAACTTTATCATTGTGAAGAAAGTATGAGCTAGGGTCAAAACAACAGTCCTATGTCTTCTGTCAGCAATTTGCTACTACAGTGTGTCCCTTTATTATTGTCTATTATGCAGAGGCATTCGAACAAGAAGAGGAATACACCGTCAAGATACTCTGCACTGCAGCAAACCAAGACTGACATTTAACTACTGCTCTAAACTCCACCAAAGCCAGAACACAGTCATTCAGAAATTCAGAGGCCTATAAATGGGTCATTTCCTCTGTACATGTAGTGCCCTTAGCAAAACAGTATTTGTAGTGCAGTATAGCAACCCTCTTCCCTTGACTGAGAAAGCAGTGTAGCCTTTGTTTGACTACAACCCCCTTTGCAAAGTATTTAGGAGGTATATTGGATTGATCAGAGGGCAAGGTATTGTGCACCATCACATGAAAGTTCCTAAGTCTTTTGGTCATAAGAATAAAAACACAGGGCAACTGATTACTTATTAATATCACAAAACGAGACAGATAGAGCTCTGCTGAAATACAGGTCTCTTACCACCCAAATCAATGTGTAAATCACTAGGCTGCCGCTCCTACAATCAGATTACTCAACTTTCACGTGTCTCATTCTCCCACAAAGTAAAATAATATGCTGTAATACTATTTTATCTTTCACTGACATAACTACAGTGATGAACATACATAACACATTTAGAAAATGGAAGGTGATCTGTGAGAAAGCAAAAAAAACCCATTAAGAGCTTACTGATTGTTACAAATAAAACAAAAACAAGGAGGAAAACTGCTACAGGCATCTTCCACAGAGGCAGTACCATAACAGTCTTCCAAAGCCCAGACCAGCTCAGATTAGGCAACAAAAATGAACTCATTCTGTGACGTTTTCCAGCTCTGGAACTGGACCCAAGTGAACTAACATATACAGTGATCCCCCAGAATTTGCTGGGGGTTGGGTCTGGGCAGGTCCCACGAGTTATGAAGTCCATGAAGACACTGAACCCATGAATATTGAACTACTCTTCACCTGTAGCCACACACCCTCCACCAATAAGGTCTGGAGGCGCGGTCCTGGGAGTGTGGCTCGCACTGTAGCACCTCATTAAAGCGGGGGAAGCGCCCTTTGGTGCTTCCTGGCCGTGAAATCCAGGGTCTGGGACATTCTGCGCACGTGCGCGATCTCACAACTCACTGAAAATCCAACCGCGATTAATTGAATACGTGGATATGCGAGGGAACGCTGTAGGTGATTACCATGATTTGACAACTTCCTTTATGCAGATAAATGTTCACTGACAAGAGGCAGTGCTTTATTGTGCTAACTAGAGAAAATTGGTTATTTTATATGAAATTGACCTGTGATTTGGGAGCTCTGGATTCATCTGTCATCTCTACCAAATATTCCTGTAGGACCTTGAGCTAGTCAAGTGCTCTTTCCATTCCTCAACTCCCAGTATGTAGTGATTTCACCAGGAAAGATGCTGGAATTTACAGAATCACAGAATCACAGAATATTATGAGTTGGAAGGGACCCACAAGGATCATCTAGTCCAACTCTTACAAAGGAATTACTGGAGAAAAAATCTACAGTAGGTATTGCAGATTGTATATGACTATCAGGGCATAATATCTATGGCTCTGTATCTTCTAGACAGAAAGTCCATGCAACTGTTCAGTTTTGCAAAGTTAAAAATTTCAGCTGGTTCTATTTAACATTTTTATAAGCATCCAGTTTCTTCTTTCCCTTAGCTGCCAAAGTTATGTGATTAGAAAACATTTTGTTCTCAAACCCTCTCCATGCTTTCATTGCCATGCTTTTATGAGCTAAGTGACAGAGATAAATGAAGTCTCAGCCATCCATAGTTAGAGAACAAAAAAAGACAGTTAGAAACTTTATCATGATTGGACATAAAAACACAAATACAAATGGTTATCCAGAGGTCACTTCCATGAATTAGTCTTGAAGGATAAATATTTAAGGAAAAATTTAAAAATATTACATTTTTTCTCAATTTTTAAATTTGTTTTATGAAATAAAACCACCCCCATTTCCCCATCCCCTTTAATTTCCATGTAAAACCCTCTAGGTCAATTACATAAGTACAGAAAATGCCATGGAAATATAACCTGATGGTCTAGGTATTACCCATGATGAATATGAAAACTGCAGTGAAGTTATAAAATCATTTAATATTAATAAAGCAAATGAAATTGCATCTTGTTTACTGAATGGCCAGAATTTAAAATATCGCATAATTTTAGCTATATATTAAATATACACTTCGACTTTTAGATTATCTACTCACTGTATTCTGCAATTCAGTGTCAATGTTTAGACTCAGTTTTAGTGTTGCACGCACCCCATCTAGCTGCAAGCATCAGGAAGGCCAGCTAGACAAAAGACAGAACTATATGAAAGAGTGCAACTCTGATTTAACTAAGAGACAGAATTACATTTTTTACAGAAATAAAGTTTGGGACATTTTGGGTTGTGATCTCTTAGTACTGGTTAGTAACCCACTGAGAGTATATTCTATTGCATTTCACTGACACAGTTGTAGCACTTCTGCACTTCACAGAAAATCTGTGTCAGAAAACATTTTTAGTGGTGGACAGTCATACATTGTTAAGTTTAGAAATGTGGAAACTAAAATTCTTTAGGGACCTTAAATCATCTCTTTGGTTTGCATACACTATGTTTCAAACTTTTATCAGTACAATGATACACTTACCTCTCCCTGTGGGAAAACAAACCAAATACAGACCAACAAGTTGTTGATCTGAGTTCTCATCTGCTTACACAGTAGCACTCCTCATGTCCCCTGTCTATCTCATTCTCCTTGAGAACCACATAGTCCTTGCCCCTGGGCAGATGGAGGACAGTTCCTCTGCCCATTTTACAGAATCACACATCACAGAATATTCCAAGTGGGAAGGGACCCACTAGGATCATCAAAGTCCAACTCCCAGTTGAGTAAGTTTTATTAAAATTTTTATTTCCAGACAATGCGTCTTGCTAAGAAAGAATTCAACAGAGCTGCCACTTTCTTCGCCTTGTTCCATTTTGTCTCACTGCCACACAAAGGGAATGAATTAATACAGGGCAGGAGAGAAAGGAACAGAGAGCACGTCAGAAGACTCACGGATGAGTGTGGTTAGGACACCTGCAGGAATAGATCTTGACATGTAAAATGTGCTCAGGAGTAATGGGCACACTGGCAATAAGCCAGAGTATAAAACAACTGTATTTATACAAACTAGTTACGTATTTACTTCTGCCTAGTAAAAGGTTTTAAGGGTTTCCTGTGCTTTTGTAGCACATTATTGGTCATTTGTAGATGGTATAAAAAAAAAAAATCATTCACATTGCAAGAAAATATGTACTGGTGGGAGGGGCAGAGGGGAGTGGGGAGGGATAGTATTTCATTTAATAAACTTTAAATGCATAGTTTCAGAAAAAATATTAAATAGCAGTCAATACTAAAACATTACTTTTTGGACTTAAAAGTTTCTCTTCTTGAAAGAGCAGATGTAACTTAATGGGCTGCTGCGATTAGAAATCACTGAAAATTTTTTAAAACTTTTTCTTGTACATTAAAGAGAGGCCTAAATTTAAGATAGACCCAGCAGTTAACCAGAACCTACTGTGACATTGCATTTTCAAGAAAACAACTAATAAAGAGGGAAGCTGAGTTTAGGAAATCCATTCATAAACTTGATAGCAGAAAAAGAGCTTGCTGACAGTGAGAAAAAGCAGAGACAAACTGTAAAACCACATCCCCAGAAATTCCCTTAAATGTGATAGCATGTGTAGTCTGGTGGTCTGTACAAGTGAGATAGAGCAGAGAAGCAAGAAATCAGGGACAAAGATAAGACTATAAACCAGCAAACTGCAATGAATTTCACATAAAGCTCAGACAGTGAATAGAATGCCCACTGCTCTTCTCATAGTTTTGGGAAAGTTTCACCTATAAAAAGACTAAATAAATTATAATTTTGCTCTTTTTTAAAAAAATCAGCAATAATTTTCTTTGTTATTAATGGTAGTTACAATACTAAAGCCACATTGGCTTACTTACGCATGCTGTGCCATGAAAGTCAACTGAGTCATTCCAACTTGTATCAGGAGTTAATTTGTACTGCTTCTAATGAGCAAGGGTCTGTCAATGCCTCATTTTCCCTCATGTGTGAAGATTTCACAAGACTGGTGGTTTCTGCTTCAAACCAGCCCTGAAAATTTCTTCTCCTACAAGACCTGTGCTAAATCAATCAATAGTGCACTCTGTACTTTCTCTTTTAAATGTGGATTTCAGAAGCTTAGTGAGGAAATAGAACTCATCAGGAACTACACCTTTTATCATTAATAACTGTATTAGCTCCTCATCCCATTCTCTCCCTATTACTTGTTTCTGTAATGTAAGGGGTCATATCGAGTCAATTGTGATTGCAAATTCTTTGGGACAGTGATTCCATTTTTGTTAAATATCTGCCATGTTTTAGGAAGCTGTATTAAAAATTAGAATTAGTAATGAGTCCATCTAATGAAGTACACATCCATTCTTCTTAGACAAAGGTGCCATCCTTCCTTGGGATGTCAGGCAGTCTCACGCAACTTGATGAAATTCATCAGCAGTGGGGTCCAATAATGTAAAATAATAGTCTGTAGCTCCTTGTACAGCTACAATAGAATTCAAGCTGGTGGCAATTCTCCTCCTGTTCCAGGTTTCTTCCAAGCAAAACAACATTTTTAAAACAAATCATTTTAAGGGAGCATATGGCACATAAAAAAATAAATGTCTAGGGCATCAAAGGCTCAAAGCTTTTTTTTTTTTTACTGCCAAAGAAAGTTTTATAATTTCTTTTTGGCTTTGCATACAAAGGGATCATTGTGAGGCTTTTAGCAGAACTTTGTGTCCCCCCCCCTTCATCGCAGAAAACTGGCATCAATAACTAAAAGTCTTTTAAAAATACAGTAAACATAGGATTTGAATGCCAATGTTTCAGTTCTACTAACGTGAAACATTTGGAATTCTTTTTGCCCTCAGAGTTGAAGTCATCTGTGGCAAAGACCCACTGAACAGACCTCTTGTCTGGCTGAAAGCACCTCAGCTAATCTAGAACCTTTGTAACCCATTCCTTTGGACACTAGGGAGCCAGCATTTGCAGTCAGGCTGCTTAAGGAAAGTGCGATCTGGATTGCTCTTGCTGGTGCAACTGGTTTTTCAAGGGTGTCTCGCAAATAGCAAAGTTCTATCTTGTCTTAAACTAGTCACTTATTCTCTTCTAAAAGAGATTTACAAGTAATAAGTTAGCAGTTGACCTACTATTTTGAGTCTTTTCTTAAATTTTCTTTTTCTGATTTCAGACCGTGTCAGGAAGAACCTAATTGGCATTTATTTGACTGGAAATCAGGATTTGCTTTTTGCAAGGATTCTACTCTCAGCATCTTAGAGCAGGGACATTGTGCCATTTGCACGTATCATTCCCAATAAAAGAAAACTTCTTATTTGGCAAAACTGACATATCCTATTTTTTACAAACCGCCATGTTGTTTTGTATTATCTTTCTAATGTGGGGAAAGGAAAGAAAAATAAAATTAATTTACCATGTCCCTTACAAGGGAATCTTTTAAGCACCACTAATGCCTCTCTCTACAGTAAACGATCTTCCTGAATAGCTAAACTAGTATCTAAAATCATCTCGTAGCTGAGCAGATTTGCATTCCTATAGCTCATATCTGCATTCTTCCTACATATGGAAACATGACGTCCCACTATGCAGTGTAATGAAGTCAAGTCATTGACATTATTGTCTTTTTAATTACTTCTCTTACTGGGCTCACAGAGCTTCAGAAATGCAAACGTCGAAACATCTACAAAGAGGAGTAAGTCCCAAGATAAGCCCAGGTCAATGTCTAAAGTATGTTGAAAGCAAGGAGACCTTCTTAACAGAAGCAACGAAATTAATAAATAGGTATTTCTATTATCAGCAGCCTCCCACAAATTGAATAAAACTTTGGTAGGATATTGAGGACAGCCTCACCTCTAAATTTATCAACATGTTTGTAAATTCTCTCTTCTACAACAAAGGAAAGAGCAATTACCACTTTGGGAGCTCTGTTCTACCTCACCTTTCCCTCATTTCCAACTCCGAAAGTATTTTCAGTGAAAGACATGGTGACTGACTTTGACCAAAGAGTCATTTATGTTAGGTCACTTCCCAGAAACTATGTGATTATTCATATTTGTCCTGGATATGCCTGGGATAGAGTTAATTTTCTTCTATGCAGCTGGTACAGTGCTGTGTTTTGGGATTAGTATGAGAGAATGTTGGTAACATACTGATGTTTTCATTGTTGCTAAGTATGTAATTCCTACCTCAAGTCAAGGACTTTTCAGTTTTGCATGCTCTGTCAGAGAGCAGGTAGACAAGAAGATGGGAAGGAGCACAGTCAGGACAGGTGACCCAAACTGACTAAAGGGGTATTCCATACCACAGAATGCCATGCCCAGTATACAAACTGCAGAGAGTCATCAAGGAGCTGCAGATCACTGCTCAGGGATGGGATGGAGATTGCTAAACAGGTGGCAAGCAATTGAATTGTGCATCATTTTTTTTTCATGAGTTTTATTCTGGCATTTTTAAGCTGTTCTGTATAAGAAAGTATTTATTTTTTAAAAGTATAAAATGCATAAACAAAACATAGCACTTTCCTACACACTGAATATTTGCAGGCTTTAGCTCTGAATTATGTCAGAGTTCAGCGTTTTCTCCAAATCCCTTTACTTCAGAAGCCGTGATAGATAATTATTTCCCTCCTGAAATTTATTCTGAATAGAAAAGGAACACTGCCTTGCTGGATGGTTTTAGCTTTCTTGGCTGTAATACAGGCAAAGTATTCTGCAGTAAAAGAAGAGGATCTTTATTGGGTTTTGGTCCTTCTTAATGCTGATAAAAAGTGGGTTTAACAATCTAGGCTTATATAGAACCTTTCCATGATTTATGTTGTGGCTTCTTTAACAGCCATACAATTTCTACTTTGGCACCATTTCTCCCCTATCACAGCATTTTTCCTCAGGTGTGCTATTTTTGGTTTAGTCCTTAAAATAGCTATCATCATCTGTGCTGTCCATAGTCACATAGGGTGATTATTCTGCTTTTCAGAATATTTTTTATTCTTCAGAGGAGGTGGTTTTTACCACTGAGAAAATTCTACAATTTGAAAAATACAGGAAGATAAACACTATGGGACCTAGCACCCACCATTTACAATCTCAGAGCAAAACTAAGGAAACTTTACTAGAAAGACCTAAAAAGGTTTAGCAGTAACATTCCTATCAATTTTTCAGGGAAAGATAATATGTAATAAAGAATTGGAACACTGAAAACATAATTTTGCTTTTCTGAAGAGACTGCAAGTTAAGAAACATACCTTATCCAGAAATTATTTTTTAAAAAAGCCTCACAATGACAAAACAACCATTCTTTCTCATGTACATTTCATTTACAATTGCAAAGGTTTTTACATTCCCTATTAAGCTAACATCAATCGCATATACATTTTTATGTATCTTACAAAGTTCAAGTAAAAAACGTTAGAGTCAAAGAATAATTCCATTTGAAAAGGATCCTTAGAGATCCTCTTATTCAATATCCAGCTTACAGCATGTTAATTTTAAAGTAAGATCAGGTTGCACATCTCCTGCCTAGTCAGTTACAGAAAATTCGCAAGGATGATAACATCACAGATTTTCCAGACAGTCTGCTGCAGTACATGTCCATTCTCATTCTTCATATTTAACCAAAAATCCTCTGGTTGGCTTGTGTCCTTCCAGTACACACCTCAGAGGAAGTCTGGCTCCATCTTCCCGTGACTGCTATTTAGGGAGCAGAAGACTTCGGGTTCCCCAACATTCTGCCTTTTCTTGTTCAGGCTGAACAAATGTAGTTTATTTAGCATCTCCTCATTTGTCAGGTGCTCCACTTCCCTGAATGTGTCTCAATGGTCCTACAATTATCTCTCCATTATCTCTCCATTATCTCTCTCAACTTCATTCACGGATAGTCTCAAAGCACAGTCCTATCACCAGGATGGCTTGAACAGCATTCAGAGGACAAAATTAGGCAGAATAAATGAATATCTACAGAGACGTCTCACACGACTTTAGAATCAAAAGCATTGAACGGATGATCTTTTGTTACCAAGAAAAATCATGACTTCTTTGAAACATCCTGTGAACTTCATGTTTCATATGTATAGTAAACCGTGGGAATGACCTTTATAATAACCAATGATCACTCATTTTGTTCCATTTAAAAGCTATTAATGCTGCATTTTGCCTTCAAAAAATCTTTTTTCACACACACAGTAATAAAAGAGAAGTTAGGATTTTCTCTTTTATCCTCTTCACTACTTAAATAGGAAACAAATACATATTTCTTAACAAAAATTTGGGGTTGGGGTGAATGATACATAAACTTGTCACTAATTGTAATTTATCATGTAATTAAATTATAACTTTAGTCATTATGTCATCTTTTAAACATATCTCCAATCATTGTCCTAATTATTCATTATATTAATCATCTTCCAGTGGTAAAAAGGAAACTGTTCTGCTCTGGCAAGTTTAATTCCAAATTTTACTCCCTATAAATATGTTACAGTTCTTCCATTGGCTGTCAAAAAACCCTATAAAGGCAGTGTTTACTGCAGTTTCTCTCAGAGCCAAGGAATACATATGGAGCTTGACATTTTTGAGTTCTCAAGTATTGATCTACGGGAGTTATTAGAACTATTGATCTTACCACTTTACAGTGTCTTAAAAGTGCATCTTATGGTAATTTTTATGTGTTCACCTTAAAGAAAAAAAATGGCATTGGATAAAAAAATAAATGTTGAAATGCATAAAAAGTCTACAGTAAAGAGCCTCCATAGGTCTCTAGGATCTTAATCTAGAATTAAGTTACTGGGAAAACAACACTGGGGGAAATAAAACCAATCTCTTTAAACCACTGGAGGGCATTCTCAACTTAATAATGTACCAACTGCAACTATAGAAAATCTCATACAGTCATCCCTTGCTACTTCACAGTTCACCATTTGTGGCTTCCATACATCCTGGGATTTTTTTCCGCATCTTTACTAGCTTTACTGACTTTACCATATTAAGTGTATTTACCTTATTAACCGCTACTTCACAGATTTCGCTTACCACAGCGCCTTTCTGGAACCGTCCTCCCATGATCTTTGAGGGATTACTGTATTCAAAAAGGCAATTATATTCATTCCTTTTTCTCTTATATCATCTGTCCCTTTAAATAGTAACAGCTAGACAACAAAAATTCCTATTTCTATATTGTGATTTCCAGCAGTAAAAAGGGTCTACCTTCTAACCGTAACACTTTTTGAATCATAGTTAAGAAAAAAATTAAAGTTCTTGCTAAAAGACAAACACAATCTGCCCCAACATTTCTCTTTTACAGGAGTCAGGATCAAGCCTTCCTGGCAGCTGTCCCCTACCCAGGCATTCTTAACAAGATGAAATAGGAAGAAAAAACAGAACTGTGGAAGAAAACTAACAAAGAACAAGAGCTTACTTGTTAACCAGAAATTAAAATTACATGTAGAAAAATAACCAAAGTATATTGAAAAACCTCCATTTGCCCAAGTTATTGGATTAAACTTTTCCTAGATTTCTTACCAAAGATAAATGACTTTACACAGCAAACTGTGGTCCAAAAAGGAGAAGGAAACAAAGCAACCAAAACTTACTTTATTGGCAAGAAGATTAATTATATGATCAGATGACAAGTGCATATATGTATCTATTTTAAGGTCTTGCAATTTAATTGCAGGAAAACACTGAAAATACTGAAAAACAAAATTACCCATTTTTTCTATTTAAGGGGATGATATTTTTTTGTTTGTGACAGAGAACTTCATAAAGTATTTAGCCAAGTAGACTGAACTCCTGTGATGATTTCTGTAGTCTTTAATGAAACTACCCCCAAGACACTGGGGGAAACAGACTCACCTTTCTTACAATTCTTTCAGTCATCCATACAGTATGTGCCACTACTGATTCCACTCAAATTGTCATCAGCAGCACAGCAATACATCTCTAGAGGTCCATTACTCTCACTTTTGACAAGGTCAAGCATCAAAACTTTCTCATGGCCACTGCAGAGAATTCCAGTACTAAAATCACAACATTTGCTTACTGCTGTTTATTGAAGAGAGGGGAAAAAAAATTAAAACGTGTCAAAACAATATAATATTGTTTTAAATTACAAAATCTAGCCAAGGAATTTTCACACAATAGGTTTTCTACTCATGAATAGCAGTTGTATCAAATTAACCTGTATGACATGTAGCTTCAAAACTCCTTTTAATTAGGACAAGATTGCCACTTCTATAAGTTTAAGTTAAAATCAAGCTTTTCCAGTTCTTTGATTCAGCTGCTTAATGTGCACGCACAAACAATAGAAGACTTTATTGTTATATGTATAATGTAGATTTCTAGCTCTGTGAGATGAACTTTTTATCACTGAAGTTTCTGGATGAAGGAAAAAGAATTTGCAGATAGGCAAGAATAAGTCTAGCCATAATTCTTTCAATACAATCAATGGAAGACAGTTTTTCCTTGATATCTGTAAGATTTCTTTCAATGTATTCATTAGATAAGTTTAAAATATCAGCTACACAACAGGGATAGCAGTTTTCAGTTTTTATATTTAAAAAAAATCTAGAGAAACTCCATGCAGTTACTTACTTTCTGCTCCATCAGACTAAAGCATTTCTAAAAACGGTCTTTAAAGAGCACTTGGTTTTCACTGCATACAGGTGGCCTCATGCATCAGGTATGTCACCAACTAGTTCCAGCCTGCTCAAAAACATTTGTGGTCCTTAGTTCAACTAATCACAAAAGTTTTTGGATAACAACCCAAGAAAGCAAAAATCAATATCCTTTTTCTCCACATTGTTATTAGTACAAGAATGAAGAAAGGACTCTGGGAAATCTTCCAGAATATTTTTAACTTTCTCATCACCCCTGATAAAATTTTCCCAATGTTTTTCCAGAATCTCACAAGATGACCCATGGCTCATGTTAGATGATGACAGTAATGAGCAGATTGCCAGTTCTTTTGGTCTTCAGGAATTGCTTAGGCCTTGCTTGTGCTCCTTAGAACACCCAGTGGCTGTTGTCTTACTATTTTGACATCCACTCTGACACATGCCAAGTTGCTCTTCACACGATTCTGCACCACCACTACAATATTTTCCTTTTTCTGGAGCCAAAGAAGGGACCTAATACCTAGAAATCATTCATGTTAGGGAAGAAAAGTGCTCTTCCTGTGTATCAATCAGCTGACTGCCATGAGGAACAGAAATCTTATACAGTCGGCCCTCTTGCGCTTTGCGCCCCCATATTGCAACTTCAGATCTTAGCGGCATGATTTTTTAGCAATGCAGGAGACCTGTTTCGCAACTGTGTATGCGCAACTTGCTGCCGCAATGGCGGCTGTAGCTGCGGCCCGGGTGGCAGAATGGGCGGCGGTGGTGGTGCGGGAAGCAGCGGGGGCAGCACGGGTGGCGGCCACGGTGCAGGTGACGGTGGCGGGGGCAGCGGCTGCAGCAGCTGCGGGGGCAGTGGTGGGATTGCTGCCATTCAACGCGGAAGTTGGGCTATGCGGGTCCCAAATAAGACCACGGGTGCGCTGTATAGTAGACTCGACTGTATACTTTTTACAACTTCTCTTGCATAGCTCTTCATCTGGAGGTAAGAAAAAGAAAACCCAAACAATGCAACCAAGACAAAGGAAAAAGAAAAACGTATTGAGGTTAATTTGTTTCACATTAACTACAGATTATAAAGAGAAAAACCACTGAGCAAAATAAGAAAAGGCAAACAATTAA
Source organism: Pitta sordida (assembly GCA_013390025.1). Lineage (NCBI taxonomy): Eukaryota > Metazoa > Chordata > Aves > Passeriformes > Pittidae > Pitta > Pitta sordida. The sequence goes on from WEKX01003149.1 coordinate 61,135, forward strand.
GAAAATTACTAAAAATCATCCTACAAGTTAGTAGTTACTCAAACTGTTAAAAATTAGTTAGTGCTTCAAACTCAAAAGCACAATATCGGGCTCTTTGATCTTATCATGGGGCCAAATTAAGTTACATTAACGTTTCAAAACATCATTTGTAAGAAATGTAAAACAGAATCTCCAACTCTTAGAGAAGGAATAGCTAATATGAAATGAACCTTCCAGTAAACTTTCCCTGTTCTGCATGACGTTAAGTCTTGGAGTACTAGGCTTCATGCACTCTGTCCTGAGAATCAGTATAAAATACGGCTTCTAAAATGTCATCCATAATTTCCCACTAATGTTTTGCCCCCAACACTCTCCAGTTATGCCTTATTTAGCATCTGCTAAGTAAGAATTCAAGGATTCCTGTAAGGAGAGAGAGTCGTTTTTCCACAGTAATCTCACTCTAGAGGAGGTTTTGTCAATAAAAATGGGATATCACAACACCTGAATCTGGTTCACAATATCTTTCTTTTATGGTTACAAAGAAATGATTCATTTTATTTTGTAAAGATTAATTATTTTACAAAATCTTATTAAGGCAATAAGTTAAAAAAATCCATAATGGTAAAAAGCACAGGATTTCAGAATTCTCCTTAATTGTTTTGAAGAAGTTTTTAATGTAGTTTCAACTGAGTATCAGCATAATGTGTCATTTCTTGGGCTTCTAAATAAAGTTAGTTATTTAAAAAGCCCATGGGGTTTTTTTTATTTTCCAGCATAGTCACACAGCTCAGGAAATGACATCACTCTCCTACTGCCAAAAATCAGGTTGTAAGTCCTAAATGTCAGCACACTTTCTCAGCCAGTGACGCAAGCAGCCTGCTGAAGTGAATGAAACCTTTGTCCAATTCAGTTAAACTGGGGGTTTTCATGCCTTTTTTAAGAACTCTACAAGACTTACCTGTTGAATACATTTACAAAGTAAGTTTCAAAAAAATAAAAATCTCAAAAGCAACAAAAGGAGTTTCAGAACATGACTCAGACCTCTCAGGATTAATTGCTGGCAATGGTCCTGAGTTATAAATAGCAATTTATTTAACCTTACTTAAAAAACCTCATTACTCAAAATATGATCCCTTATTTTGTAAAAGTTAAAAAGAAACATGCAGATTCAGAACAGCAAATAGGCACTGCAGGAACACCAATACAGATACTGAAAGGCCGCTTCTTTCCCCAAATGTCATATCAACAATTTAGGAACAATTTGGATTAAGATCAACACACCCCAGTATGGTAATTTAAATGTAGCTATCCATATATGTTTACACTTTATAGTTCATGGAGATAAAAATTATGGTGCAATCCAGGTTTGTTTACTTTATATGTATATGTTTACTTTAAGGTAAGCTGTTTCACTCTCCAGTCTCTACTCACTGTTTTGCAAGTAACTCTTTAAGCATGAGATAAACTCTTCAAGCATGAGATCTTTAAGCATAGGCCATAAGCTATGCCCACACCAAAGCAACTCCTGAGGCCATCTGTGAAAAAAACCACCAAGACTGCACAAGTTTGGTATGTTGTTGGGGTTTTTTCCCAGTGGTAAGAAGCCAGGTTCAATTCAGTTATAAATAATTCTCATGAGACTGAATTTTCACATTTTTAAACAAGGTCAGAGAATTCAGACTTTAAAAAGCCTTAAAGAGCCCAGTTCTTCAAGTAGCTGACACATACATCCATCAATCCTTGTCTATTCCCTACTGGAGATCAAAAACTTAATTCACGACACCCAGAACATATCACATAGATCACTGATGAAAGTCATCACAACTTTTTAATCAACAATGAGTGCCATGAGGTCTATTGCTCAAAAGTGCTCAGTATGTTTCAGTGGCATTCCCCAGCAATACAACATCAGTCTTTACAGAGTCAAACTTATGGCATTACAGGAACATGAAGTACCACACATGATTTCCAGCTCTGCAGCAATTGAAGAGCCTGTGGAGAACCACTTCAGACCTTTGATATTGACATTTCCTGCAACATACAGTGAATAAAAGGTCATGCAATATCCTGGAACAATATGATTGAGGCTACTCCTTTAGCAAATATAAAACAAGTTCTGGCACTGTTTTGTTCTCTCCCTTAACCCCTGAAGTCACAAGTTTACTAGTTAAGGAGTATTGTTCATTTCTCTGCATCAGTAAACTTTTTTCTGTCTGGTGTCAGAGGTACACCCCCTGTTCATGAAAGCCCAGCTTCACATCAGCCACATCTCTACAGAATTGTTACAACTTATGCCACCAAACAAGTAAAAGTGAGTGGAAAATCACACAAGGTCCTTTCACCAGTGAAAGAAGTAGTTTCTCAAAAGACTAGCTAACTTTTTCCTCCTTTTAAAGCAATCTTCCCAGGCTTTGATTTTACCTGTGCCAATGACCCAGTAAGTGCTATGTTTTGTTTACATTGAGCCATATCCCGAAATAAAGGGAAAATCAATACAGACCAGCCCTGGATAATTATGTATCTGGCATTTCCAGTGCTGCTCAAACACATAGGGGCACAGCACCTGTGTCACAGTTCTCCTTACATCTGTCATAAAAATGCACAACTGGCCCATGCCAATGGAGAAGAGGAGCTAGAACAAAAAATACAGAATTACAAGGGTAAATATTTTTCCATGCACGAGGTGTACCAGCCAAAAGGGGCACTGTGAATGTGGTTTTACACAAGTTCTTCTAGCCTTCAAACATTCAGGTAGAACACAATTTAACTCATCACTGATACACTGCTGATCAGCAATCAGTAAAATTCTGTAAAGCAGCTATATATTTGCAGCACTCTTGCTGCTTTTCTACTGATAAAGATATCCCTGGAGTCAGTCTTGCTAGTTATCTATGACACTAGACAACACCAAGATGGTTTCAAAGATAAGTCAGAGAGGCTGGGATGCTGATGTTACCTTGTTTGTCCAAGAATATTCTTAATCCTTCCAAGAAGCCCTTACTCCCAGGGTCAAGTAGTCTTTTTGTTAGTTTTACTTAAGCATGAACAGTACTAAGGCATCCAGAAACACTCCACTACCTCATGACATTATAGTACTATATAACATGAACGAACATGTATGTTAATTAAGTTAATACACCTTCACACCAGAAAGACTGACTGATACAATAGTTAGGGAGGGGAATTTTTGTAACAATTTCCTGATGTGCTGAGGCTGCAGCCAGGCTAGCAGGCAGCGGGAAAGCAGTCGGGCTTGCTGCTGTTCCTCTTACAGAGGCAACAGAGGATTCTCTGTTTTCTCCTTGTCGCTTGTGCCAGCACAGAAGACGGGTTCTGCCTGTCACCCCTTCACCAGGTTAAACTGCTTTCCAGAAGCAGCCAACACCTTCAAGCGACCCCATCAAAACCCACCGAGGACCTGTTTTCACCACATCGCCTACGAGCTACATGCACTGACCAGAAATCGTGGGGCTCTTTACAGCCTCTGAATTTAAAACAAAATGTGGCTGCCTGGCCCCTGAATCTGCCTGGCCTCCGGCTTTGTTCCCGGCACGGCCGCTTTCCAGAGCCGTCGTACTCACCATTCCGTTTGTAAGTATCTGTACCTGTTGTCAGAAGATGGCAGCAGAAGATAAAATATCCCTGAAGACTAAGTGCCAGGTTCTTCACT
>WEKX01003155.1:11383-27835 GCA_013390025.1 Pitta sordida
ATTCAAACATGGAAAGTGAGCTCAGAAATTCAGTCCCAGGAAAGGGAGCAGAGGGGAAATATGGCCTCAAGCTATGCCAGGGGAGGTTTAGGCTGGATGTTAGGAAGAGCTTTTTCACAGAGAGAGTGATCTCTCATTGGAATGGTCTGCCCAGGGAGGTGGTGGAGTCACTATCCTTGGAGGTGTTTAAGAAAAGACTTGATGAGGAACTCAGCGACATGGACTAGATGATGGGAGGCTTGGATGGATGGAGCATGGTGCCCGTGGTTCCACGCTTGTGGGTTTGATTCCTGGGTGGGCGTTCACTTGAGAGTAGGAGTAGATGATCCTATGGGTCCCTTCCAACTCAGAATAACCTGTGAACCTGTGAAATACAGCTGTGTCAATGTTCACTGTAAGTGGTACCCTAGGAATATCCAAAGTGAAAGAAATGGATAATTTCATGGCAACAGTTATTGAAGTTATTATCTAGTTATTGAAGAATTGGGAAAAAACAACCCATGGAATCATAGATCCAGTATAAATTTTTTCAGTGTTTTTCTTGGTTTTGAAGTGGTTCTGTAGTGGATATAGAACCTGTTTATGGGGAAAGGTAACCAGTGGAATACTTTATAAAATTCAGAACATGCTTTGACATAAATAATAATTAGGGACATCAAAACAAATGAGAAGCTGGATAAAATGTTAAAAAATTTTACTGGGCTAGAAATCTGAAAGCCTATCTTCTCACCTTCTTTAGTATATAATCAACTATTTTCAAGGCAAAGTAAATACAGTTTAATTAACTAATCAGAATGGAAATAGAAGAGTATATGAATTTCCTATTAGGTAAAATTGATAATGAGAATGGTGCAAACCCCTCAAACTGCCAGAAGAGGAACTGTCTGAAAAAAGGAGATAGCCATATAGGGTAAAGGGAGTTTATTGTTCAACTTCCTCTGGAGAAACTATTCGAATATATCGCCTACAATGTTTCCACTAATGTCTGCATAAAGGCTCAGTGTGTAGAGCCCAAATTAGTTTTGATGATGGTTTAAACCAGAGAGGCATCATTAATGCAGAATAGGATTGTAATGTGCAAGTGGCAAGATTGGATGACCTTGAGAACTGTGAAAAGTGATAGAATTTAAAATTTGAAAAACAAGGGTTTTCAAATTTTTCATATGAAGATTTTCTTCTATGATTTGGGATCTCACTGTTAGAACAGACAGGAGAAAATCTTGATCAAAGAATGATACAAGTAGCAGAAATGCTACAGAAAGAAGCTTTTAGGACATGTCTGCTGAGGAACCGTGTAGTGGTTTGACTATGGCTGGATGCCAGAGATTCACCCACAGCCACTCTCTCAGTTAATTTCCTCCCTCCGCCCCATACAAACAGGGGGAGAGAGGAAAAGGAAAAAAACTGAAGGGATTCTGCTACAGCAGCAATGAGGACTATTAAAAATCTTTTACTGCCACAGGCAAAACAAACTCCAAAGCGGGAATGTAAAGGATTTATTTCTAACAAGATCAGAGCTTAATGTGAGAAGTATCATCTTAAAGGCAACCTTCTCCCCCACCCCTCCGTCTCTTACAACAGATACCACATGCCCCCTTTCCTCCAGGAGGCAGGCGGGACAGGAGTATGGGAAAACCAGGCAGTTGTTATTTCTCTGACACTGCTCAGGGGAGGAGGCCATTTCCCTGCATTACCTGGGGTCCCTCCTATGGGAGAAAGTCTTTCATGACCCTCCCCAGCATGAGTCCAATCCCAGGGGCAACAGCTCTTCCATAGTCTACTGCCTGTGGGTCACTCCACAGGGTGCAGTTCTTTGAGCACTGGCTGCTCCAGTGTGGTCCCATCCCAAAGCACACATCCTACCAGGTAGAGAGTTCTACTCTATCGTGGACCCTCCTCTCCACAGGCCACACTTCTCTCCTGGGTCTCTGCTCCAATATGGGCTCCCATGGGCTGCAGCCTCCCTCCAGCATCCACCTGCTCCAGCACCTGCTCCTGCCCCTCTCCACGGGCTACAGGTGGATTTNTGGGTGGGTGTTCACTTGGGAGTTGGACTAGATGATCCTGTGGGTCCCTTCCAACTCAGAATAACCTGTGAACTTCTCACTGCTCTTCTCTGTCAGCCATCTTCTTCTTCCTGTAATTTTTTCATTCCCCTCTTAAATATGTTATCACGGAGGCATCTCTATCTCTCCTGTTTGACCTGTCCTGGGCCAGCAGCGGGTCCAGCAAGTAGCTGGCTGGCATTAGCTCTGCCAGCTATGAGGGAGGCTTCCAGCAACTTCTAGAAGAAAAGCCTCCCCCATAGGCCCCCCCCGCTACCAGAAAAAACCAACCACAGCAAACGCAACACAAACCATAAAGAGGGGGAGGGAAGGAGAATGTGACTGCATTAGGAGCATTTTCACTATTGATGTAAAATGCCAGTGACCTGAGTTTGTGAAAGACAGCTGAAGCTGGAAAAGCTAGAAAGATGATGAGGGAAGTGGAGAGAAAACAAAACACTTCGTATTTTTTAGTCAAGAAAATTGAAAACTAAGAAAATATTTATCATAGGCCTATATTGTTTGAACATATTCTTTTCTAAGACTACTGGGAATGAGGTTCTTCCAGTCAGATATTCCTGTATCTGCTGATTTTGGTTCCTTTACTACTCACCATGGAATTTCTCTTAAAATAAAATAAAAGCAGGTCTTCACAGACTAGGCTTGGGTAATTAAAAGAATTTAAGTAAAATGGCATATGCTTAGATACTTTCATCCTGTCTCAAATTGCCATTAGATGCATTTAAGGGGAAAAGGCTGTGGAAAATTTGCACAGTGAAATTCTGGCTCCAGCAAAGATAATGGTAAAAAGGAATGTCTATAGTTTCCCTCAGCAGTATACTTTGTTTGAAGTAAGGTAGCTCAAAGTAGTCCATTTTTATGATCATCTGATCTTTCCACTGTTCACATGTTCTTAGATTATGGGATAGGGAAGGGTTGTAATTTTGCTGTCTTTCACTGTTACTCAATAAATTGCAAAGATTATTGAAAGCAGGTTCACACAAGTCTCTGTTATTTGTCTTTTGAAATATGCATGAACTCTTAGGACAGTTCATCTAAATCACTTCGCAACACCCAACAGCCTGGTACTGTAATGCAAGCAGAACTATTTTATAAATCAGTCAGGAGAGCTCATTCTTTAAAAGATATGCTACATTACTGGAGGCAAAAAGCTCTCTGTTTTGTTAAATAACAATGAAAATAACTGAATTTAAGTGTATAATGATCCAAATCAGCAGTCCACAGCAACAAACATTTAATAGGAACCTTATCTGGTTTGCTGACATATTCTTCTCTAGAAGCTATTATAGGCTCTTCAGTATACAAAACAATTGGCTCTAATCTTTAATATTGCTAAGCAGTGGGGGGCAAATAGGCATTTTAGCACAGTTTTGCTTTTTATAAACAACATTTAATATATTCACGTGCTCTTAGGCACAGAGCTGTATGACAAATGTTTTTGAAGTTTGGTCATTAGAACAGACATTCTCAAAGTAGAAAAGTCTTTCTGCACTCCCGTGATGCCCTTTAAAATGGTTTGAATGTCACCTTATTTCAAAGGTGGAAGATTCCTCTAAGGGCCTCCTTCAGGAATAGCATGATTTCTGATTATCTCCCGATGTAAATTAAAGCCGTGATAAAATGAATATGCTCCAGAGAAGCATTATAAAGAAAATCACTCTATTAAATACAAACCCTCTCTCTTTCACTAGTTTTCTATATTCTGCATATATATGTATAGTTCTCTATACATATACAAATGCCTATACTGAATAGGTTGTAAGGCCACTTAGCTTATGATATGGAATGGTTATTGGGGTAGTAGTTCTGGGACAAAGACAGCAAGAGAGGAATGAGCTGAAAGGAAAAACCTCCTGTAGTTACATTTCAGTCATGGATGTTCAAAATTCATCCATTGTGTTCATTTAAATGCCATTTTTTCACTTTAACAGCTTCCAAGACAATCAGAGGACATTAGATATAGATACACTTTTTATGGTGTTGGTAATGCTGTTGTACTTTAGCAGTACATATTGGCTCCTCATAATAGAAAGATATAAACTAGGTAGATATAGATAATAGATACAGATAGAAAGATAAAAACTAGGATGCGAAAAATCTTTTAGCCGAAACACAAGATTTTATACAGAAAGCACCACCTGAGTCACTGACTCCAGTTACCTGTCATCACAGATTTGTGATTTTTAGTTAAGAAGGCTTTGCAGCAGATGTGTCTCACACACCTCCTTACCCACAGTCCCACAAAAATAACCCAAATAAACTTTATACAGTGAAAGCCAACAGTAAAGAAGGAGCCATGCTTAGAAGAGAAATGGGAAAGAAGAGTATATGGCGTAAAAGGAGCTGTGATAAAGGAAGCATTTGAGAAAGTGAATGAGAAAGGGAAATGTAGAACTAAGAAATGGAGAGGGAAGGTGTTTGGTGCACATGGAAGTCTAACCTTGACTAAGTCACACCATAATATTTGCCATGAGATAATATCACTGACCTGGACAATTGTTGCACCTTATCGGCCTGTTGGGGTGAGGTTTATTTCAGTTCAAATGTTTGTGATATAAACCATTACTCCTGAGCTAACCAGGCTGATCTCCTTATCATAGTGGAGAAAAATAGGCAATTTTAGGACAAGATCGTTTTCCAACATGTTCTTTAGCTGGGATGTGTTGGGTCAGAGAAGTAACTAATTCTCTCTGTTGAGTCCTGTGTGAATTTTGGGTTTTAGTTTTTGTTTTGATTCTGTGCATGCAAAATAAATCCTGCTGGTATGGACAATTTCTGCCAGAAATGTTATTACAGGACACATCCTTTGTGTCCTACTCTTGTAAGCATGGAGCTATCCTCCCATGCATAATGCTATGGATGTGTGTGATCAATCCTGTCTGTGTTCTATTGTGATGGCTCTGTTTTCCTCTTTCTCTTTATTGCTCAGCTAGCAGAATGAATTCAAAGGGTTAGTGTCTATGCAGCCAGTGATGAAGGAAACAGAAAACCAGGAACTTCATGAAAAATCATCCTGTGGAAGGATGGTTTTTGGAGTTTCATTCCATTATATTATTTTATTCCTTTCAGTGGCTGCTGACAACTTCCTATTTAGTATTGTCAATTTTTCCAGTGTTTTGTTTTTACAGAGCATTCTTTTTATTTTAATTTTTAACTATCAAATAGTTATCAGACACCTTATAAATGGGACCTGAGAAATAATGAAATTGAAAGAATGTGTCATGCAAGGGTATTATTTGGCAAAATAATGGTGCTGTTCCAGCAGCTTCCAGCTGCCACAGTGGGTAGTTTTGCTCTTGCATTCCCTGCTCCATCTCCCCTATAAGTTTTCTCTTGCTTCAGAGTATTGAATGGCCAAAGCTGGGAAAAGAATAAAAATCAAAAAGGGAGGGAGGGAGGGAGGCAGGCAGGAAGGAAGGCAGGCAGGAAGGCAGGAAGGAAGGCAGGAAGGCAGGAAGGCAGGNAGACTGTGTCTGTTGAGGGAGTGTAAGGAGGAGGGAAAAACTCACCTTTTGACAACAGCATTTTTCTCCCTGCCTTACCTGAGGACAAATATGGTGCCTATAGTCAAGTGTCTGAAGAAATGAAAAAGAAGTTAAAAGGACCTAGGAATGATGACCTTTGCTCAGAAGCTCACCCAGGTTGGTGGTTTTCACTGTGTGGAGTCCTCAAGAAGGACTTGCAACATTCTGCTGAGGCTGGTGATGCTGGGGGCTTCCAGGACTTGAAGGGTTGCTCAAGAGGCTTTGCAGTTTTAGATGTGTGAGCAGGAAGAGGCTTAGAGGCTCAAATGAATGTTTTCCATCAAGTTTAACAAAAAGAGGTAAATGTGGGAAAGAAAGAAAAGGTTTTGGAGCTTATGTCCATGTTTTTATTAAAGCAGTTCCACTCAGTTTCCTTTGGCTATTTTTTCGATTCCTCAAGTGGGGATCCTTACAGGTTAGGTAAAACATGCTGGTAAATCATTTCCACTTCTAAAATGTAGTGTTGGGCTGTCATCAGACCCTTGAGTTGGCCTCATGTCTTACTCTCTGTGGTTGGGAAGGAAACTTGTTTTACATGCACTAAAATACCTAAGGAAAAGTTGTTACTCTTCCTCTACTCCCTACCATGAAGCTGGTTTTATTTCAATTAAAATGCCTCTTGGTTTTCACACTTCTTACTTGCTTTTCTTTTTCCCTATGAAAAGTAGAAGAGTTCAACACTCCTGGAGAAAAGGTGAGTCCATGTTTGATGGAAAGCTCTTAACTATCAGATTGTGAAGTGTGAACTCACCTTATCTCACTAAGGAAACCAACAGAGGCAACATCTCATTTTCCTACCTGTAGTGATTGCTGCAAGGCAAAATGATTTTTGAAGACTTGGAAAAGAAAAATTCCCATTAGAGTAAGTCTTACTGATTTTATCATTGCCAACCTCATAAATGGCTGCTGATTGACTTTTTGCCAGCAAATAAGATCATTCCTAGTTCTTTTAAGGGAAGAGGAGTTAAGAAAATATCTGTCGCGAAGCAAAACCATAGGCTCAGAGGATCTGACACTGTTTATTTGTCTTATAACTCATTCATTATGTTTCCCATTCTTTTTGGATTTCAGAGGCTTATTTCAGAAAATGAACAGTTCAGTACTGATCCGTGCTAAAGCAAACACATGGTACATCTGGTGTATTGTACATCTGTCCTCAGACAATAGGGGACGATTGGACATTCTTCAAGATGGCATTATGCCATAGGCTGTACTTTGTCCTGTGTCTTATGAGAGATTTCAGTCTGTCTCATTTTTGTAGCAGTTTCTTCGCATGAGGATGTTTAATTTTTGAACTTTTCCCTTAGCAACCTTCAGGAAGTTTTATCTGTGTTATCATATGAGCACAGATTGTAAAATGATAATACGGTATAAAGCCAGAATCCCGCGGTTGATTCAAACAGCTTATTAAGGGGTTCCTCGTGCACTGAACCACTTGAAGGTTCAGGGCCCAGGTCTACAATATCTATCAAGACAGAGATAGGAGAAGACTAAATGATTATATAATGATGATTAAACACCAAAGCCTTTCTCTAATAAAGAAATGAGGTATGACCTAATTATGACTATTTGCTAGTAAAGATTGATCCATTTATCATTTTGCTATCTGTAATGGTTAAAGTATTTCCCCTCAATTTTTAATAAAGTAGAACTTTTGAAATATTTCCAAACTTTTTAGTTTTAGGAAAAGTCTACATCACTTACTGAGCCTCAAGTAGTCACAATTAAATTATGATGATCTGAGAAGTTATTCTTCTGCAACTACCTTTGTGCTTTTAGTCCATCTCAGTACAGTGTAGAATGCTAAAAGTTTAAGGCTAAACCTTAAACTTGTCAAAGTTCAATCTATTTTTTGCTGAAAAGTAAGTCAGCAGATGTGACTGGAGTGTACCAAAAGCATTCATATTATGGACTAGGTTGGCTCCACTGGCAGAGTAACCTATGAAGCCACTGAAATTCGGTCAAGGTTCATCAAGAGCCAGAGTTTCAGCATTTTTCTCTGATGTCCTTGGAAGAACAATGGAAAGGTGCATTTAACTCCTTGGCATGTCTCATGTAGAAGAATTTAAATGTACAGATATATTTGCTTTCCTCTCCTGGCTTTGAAGGTGTTACTCAGAAACCGGAGAGCACTATGATTGTGATGATACAGGTACTGGTTGAATTAGATTCCACACTCTCATTTTTGTTTAAGACAGAATATTTTCTTTAAAATATGGTACAGAATACACAGCGATGCCAGAAGCTAGAATTTCCTTTCCTGGGCCAATGGTCTCTAGATGCTAGTGTTTGTTACACACAGAATTACACACAGAATATTATGACTTGGAAGGAACCCACAAGGATCATCTAGTCCAACTCACCAACACCCGTACAGATCTGAAAGCACATCCCAGAGCGGTAAACACAAACCTAGTTCCCTCACAGTGTAGCAGGCCACTCCGGGCCAGAAGGGACCCAGGATCATCCAGCCCTACACCCCCCAGTAAGACCATGTCACTAAACTCCTCATCGAGTCTTCTCTTAAACACCTCCAGGGACGGCGACTCCACCACCTCCCTGGGCAGCCCATTCCAATATGCAATTACTCTCTCTGTGAAAAACCGCTTCCTAACGTTAAGATTGAACCTCCCCTGGCGTAGCTTGAGGCCGTGCCCTCTCGTTCTGGTGTCATCAGCCTGGAAGAAGAGGTCTACACCCATCTGGCTGCAACCTCCCCGCAGGTAGTTGTAAACAGCAATGAGGTCCCCTCTGAGCCTCCTCTTTTCCAGACTGAACAGTCCCAGTTCCTGTAGTCGCTCCTCATAGGGCCTGCCCTCCAGTCCCTTCACCATCCTCGTTGCCCTTCTCTGGACCCTCTCAAGCAGCTCAACATCCCTCTTAAACTGGGGAGCCCAGAACTGCACACAGTACTCCAGATGAGGTCTGACCAGCGCTGTGTACAGGGGAAGGACAACCTCCCTGGACCGACTGACCACACTGTTCCTGATGCAGGCCAGGATGCCATTGGCCTTCTTAGCCACCTGGGTGCACTGCTGGCTCATATTGAGTTTCCTATCGATCAGTACACCAAAGTCCCTCTCCACTTCACTAATCTCGAGCCACTCCTCCCCCAGCCAATAGCGGTGCATGGGGTTGTTATGGCCGAAGTGAAGAACCCGGCACTTGGTCTTGTTAAACCTCATACTGTTGGAGCTTGCCCATCTCTCCAGCCTGTCAAGGTCCCTCTGGAGGGCCTTCCTACCCTCCGGCAGTTCAACATTTGCCCCCAGCTTGGTATCATCTGCAAACTTGCTGATGATGGATTCAATTCCCTCATCCATATCATCAATAAAGATGTTGAACAGTACTAGGCCTAACACTGACCCCTGTGGGACTCCGCTGGTGACTGACCGCCAGTCAGATGTTGCACCATTCACCAGCACCCTCTGAGCTCACCCTTCCAACCAGTTCCTAACCCACCATAAAATGTTTCCATCCAGTCCATGCATTGTTATTCAGATAGAATCACTGTAGCAGGGTTAAGTGGGTCTTGCACAAGAGATTGTGAGGAGATTGGCTGATTTAAGGATTTCTCTTCTTGTTCAAAAGACCTTTGGTAGCTGGGAGACTTAAGCTTGCATTTCTTTCCCTCTCCAGCCTTGCAGAGCAGGTAACTTCTTGAAAAGATAACTTTTGTACAGATAACCTTGGAGCCCCTGCGAGGAGGGGGTGAATCAAGCTGTTAAGAATCACAGAATCACAGCTCAGAAAGGAAAAAGTTTTGTATTTTTAATGCCTGGTTCATATGCCATTAAGCTAGTGTTCTCAGCTTTGGAAAACAACTTTTTCCTAAGTCTTTTCACTGCCTGGCATTTTGGGGGTAAGTGCATTATCTTCCTTTACAATCACAGTTCAGGTAAATTTGTTTGTGATTCTGAGGTCAGTCAGATTCTGAGGACAGAGGGCCTTTCCCCTAGTACATACTTTGTGGTTTGCAAAGTTTTTTACCCTTTTTGAGTTCCTTTGCTGCAAATTAATTTTTGCCAAGAAGAGAGAATTACATGTCAGCTGGCAGGCTGACAGTGAGTTTTTTGTCATAAGCCTTGCTCAGCCTCAGACTGTTAATGAACATGGAATGAGGCATTTTTACTAGAAAACCCATGGAAGGCCCTGTATGTAGAAAGGGGAAGGATTCAGGTGTTTTAAACTTGTGTTTTAAACTGTGTTTTAAACCAGTGCTTTCCAGAAGAAGGACAAGTTTTTAAGTACAGTTCATACTTGGACCACATCTTGAGTACTTTGTCCAGTTCTAGGCTCTCCAGATTAAGAAGTATGTTGAGCTGCTTGAGAGGGTCCGGAGAAGGGCGACAAGGATGGTGAAAGGACTGGAGGACAAGCCCTATGGGGAGTGGCTCCATGAACTGGGGTTGTTCAGCCTGGAGAAGAGGAGGCTCAGAGGTGACCTCATTGCTGTTTACAACTACCTGTGGGGAGGTTGCAGCCAGGTGGGTGTNGAGGGTCCCTTCCAACTTGGATTGACCTGTGAGTTCAGGCACTTTCAGAAGACCCATCTGTATTTATCCAGACAGTTAAGTTATGGGGGAAGAGGATTGTAGATTAATAGATCGGATGATTTAGCTGAAGAGTTTGCTTTCAAGATGAAAAGAAGCACACGTGATATGCTTATTGCAATTCCACCAGCATACTGAGAACTTCACAAATGAGACAAATACTGAAGTTACTTTCCACTGCTCCTAATGAGTTATAGTGCCTGGTTGTGTCTGTTAAACAGAACTGTGGAAAACAGTAACAGAGAAAATGACCAACTGATCAAACCTTAGTAGGACACTTTTATCTCTTTTCAGAACTTTTGAAAACATTTGTAAAAATATTTATTGTTGTCACTGCTCGTAAAGGAATCCGGTGATCCCCCATTACTTGCGGTTTGTTGGGTCTGGTCCTCCTCATGTGAGTCATGGAATCCGCGAAGATAGCGAACCCACTACTTACTTGTCATGGTTTGACCCTGGCTGGATGCCAGAGATTCACCCACAACCTCTCCTGGAGGAAAAACTGGAAAATAAAACTGGTCACAGGCAAAAAACCAAGGCAAACTACAAGTAACGAATATAAAGGATTTATTCACTATCTAACAAGATCAGAACTGCGAAGGAAGCATCATTTAAAAGGCAACCTTTCACCCCCACCTCTCCTTCTCTTACAACAGATCTAATATTCCCTTTTTTCACCAGGAGACAAAGGGGGAACATAGGGTAGGGATAAGCCAGCAAGTTGGTATTTTTGACCAGATCCAGGGTAGGAACCATCTCTCTGCCCTTCCATAAAGTTCTCTCTCTCTCTCACAAGTGGAAAAGTCTCACTTTCTCAAGTGAGATCTTGGCCCAGGGATGACAGTTCTTCTGAAATTTTCTGTTGTCCAAAAGTCACAGCCAGGATTGCAGCTTTCAAGTACTGGCTTTTTTTTTGTGTCATAATGAGCCCATCCCAAAGTACATAGTTCAGATCCTACCACAATGCACAAAATGTCTGTTCAAAGGAACTATGCCGAGCTCTCAGCTAGCTCCAGACTGCTGTTTCTGGGCTCTGAGAAACATCTGCAGCTTTTTTTTTTTCCAGCTTGAACTCTCCATCTTCAGTCGTGGCTTAGATGGATTCTGCATCACTGGTTCCTTTCTCTCTAGTCCTTAGGTTTACACCATGGTTGGTCCAATTCACGAGCAGCAGCGGGATGCCTGGAAGAACATTCCTACTCCTTCTCTCGTGGGCCTGGGTGCGCTTTCATAGTTTTCAGCTTCTCCACATGAGTTCTGTTCTGGCCCACTACATCTTACTACTAAATTTTTTTTTCTTCTCTCCCAAATATGTTTATTGACAGAGTCGTCTCTATCTCTATAACCTTGAATGCCATGGCGACGACTGAGCTGAGAGCTGAGTTATTAACCCCCTTGCTGCCAGAGCAGCAAACAACCCCTAAACTAGGACATTAGTCGAGCATGCCATGCCCATAGCCATGCCTGCTCCCCTAATAAGGTCTGGAGGATGGTCCTGAGAGCGGGGCTTGTTTCAGATGTCTGGCTGTGCTCTGCTGGGGCGGGGGCGGCACCGCGCGAGCAGCGCGAGCAGGAGATGCTGGCGCTGCGTGAGTGGGTGGTGTCAGCGCCACGTGAGCGGCGGGGCTGGGGCCAAGCTGACTGGGGTTGTGGTAGGTTCTGTGCACGTGCCAGGTCCCACAACTTACTGGAAAATCAACAGCAAGTATGCGGATCCCGCAAATTACAGATTGCGACTATGCGGAGGATCACTGTATATGTAAAATATTTTTTGCACTTTTTTCTCAGTATTTTTCCTTTTTTAATTTTAAATTGCATTGAATTCAAACCAGAATCAATGTATGAAGTTGTCCACAGCTGAAGTATATTTCTCTGTGTAGGTATTGTTCCTATATGACTTAAGATTTTGCTAATAATTGTCATGAATATGTTATCTTCATTTTTCTGAAATAAGAAATAAATCAATTGATAAAACATAAAAGCTTAGACAAGAGAAGTGTAGGAGTTATTCAATTCATTACAGAGTTGTTTTCCTTGCTAGGTTTGGTATTTTTAAAGCTCAAAAATGACAGCCATAGGCTTTTGGTCTGCTTCTGTACTGGTAGGCTGGTAGGTATTTGTCTGCTTCACAGGCAAGCCAGGATGTTTCTCGCTCTTGCCTCTTCTTTTGTCCTCTGTCATTTGTACTCTCTTGACCTTTATCTCTGCTGATGCTGGGGTAGATCAGATGGTGCATTTGACAGCATTTTAGAAAATGTCCAGTTTTACTTAAATCTTTTGACTTAAACTTTAAATGAAAGATTTTCACTGTTAGGTCTTTGGTCCTCTGGACAGCTGAAATTTATTGCTCCATAAACCTGTACAATTGCAGTCATGATAATGAGCTTCCTACTTCCTACTTCTCAGATTTCATGATTTTGCAATACACTCTTTGTACTGCATCTATAGAAACCTCCTTTTATTTTCCTATACTCTGCCAAGACATCTTTGCAACACATCCTTTACAGCCTCAGAGAAGACCTCTAGTTCCAGTGGTTTGTCCACATTGTTCTGCTTTCACCGTCATCATCATGGCTTCTACCCATGCTTGCTACAAACACGCTGATGACTAAAAAGGCCGATGTGGGATAGACAAGTCTGGGTGCAAAAGGCACAGCAGAAAGTCTCCTTAGGTGGTATTTATGAATCACAGTTCTTTCTGCATTGTCTTTTCTCCTCAAGACTAATTCTACATGAACTTTCAGAGGAGGCAGCAGTGTTATAGATGGTGTGTCTCCATGTCTCCCAATTTGAGACCAGAGTGGACCACTGATGGTAGTCAATATGGCCAAGACTGAGGTATTGTTTCAGGAAGTCCTTGCATCTCCTCTTTGGGGCTCCTCTGTTGCAGCAACCATTAGTGAGTTCACCATAAAACAGAGTCTTAGGAAGGCGATGATCCTCCATCCTGAAATCAAGCCCTGCCCAGTGCAGTTGCATTTTTAATAGCATGGCCTCAATATTAATGACGTCTGTCTGTTCAAGGACAGCAACATTAGTCACGTAATCAGTCCAGTAGATGTTTAGGATTGTATGGAGGCAGTGCTGAATTGTATGGAAGTGTTCAAAGAGTCGCAGGTGATGGCGGTAAATGACTCATGATTCAGATCCAAATAAAAAAGTAGACAGCACCATAGCTCTACAAACACTAATCTTTGTACTTTCTTTCAGGTGTTTGTTACACCAGACTCTTTTATGAAGTTTCCCGAAAGTATGTATTTGTAGTATGCCTTTGTATATGTACGNTGTACGTTCGGTCACTGTACGGGTGTTAGATGGTGTTGGACTAGATGATCCTTATGGATCCCTTCCAACTCATAATATTCTGTGAATTCTGTGAATTCTGTGAATTAGATGTAAATACCATTATCCTCATCAAGATCTACCATGACCCTTTGAAGAATCATGCTGAAGAAGATTGTAAATAGAGTTAGTGTGAGAACTCAATCTTGTTTCACACCATTGGTTATTGGGAAGGGCTCAAAAAGTGGATCGCCATATCAGACTTGACTGTACTGATCCTCATGTGGCATGACAAACATTTTGAGGAACGTGAGAGGACATCCGATCATTCTAAGATCTGCCGCAGACCTTTTCTGCTCACAATGTCAAAAGCTTTGGTGAGGTCAACAAAGGTTACATAGAGTCCCTTGTTCTGCTCCCTACACTTCTCTTGCAATTGTCTCAGAACAAATACCATATCTGTTGTACTCCTATTGACTCTTCTACTTTCAGGTAGAAGTTTTTCTGAGATAACTGATATGAGTCTGTTCAAAAGAATTCTTGCAAGAATTTTACCAGCAATTGAAAGCAAGGTGGTGCCTCGATAATTTGAGCAGCCTGATTTTTCTCCTTTTTTCTTATACTGGGTGATGATGACTGTGTCACGGAGATCTGATGGTAGTTCAATGCACAACAAGCTCTTACATGAGGTCCCAGGGAGTTCCTTGAGGTCCCAGGTGCAGTTGTGCCCTACACTGTCAGGGATGTCTCTGTCGCTTCTGTCTCTCTATTTAAAGGAAGCCCAAGAAGCTAGATGTGATCTGTACTCTATCAAGTCTTCTGAGGTAGGCGATCAGACGACTGAGACTAAAGGGCACATTGTGATATGCTTTTTGCTATCAGTTTAGAAATTGCCTCCAGGTTGAGTCTGAAGTGGGTGGACTGTTTCTGTGTTCCCTAAAGAAGGTGAGAGAAGGAATGAGGAAAATAGCAGTGAGTTCCAGCATTGTAACAGATTGGGCTACTGTGGGAAAAGTCTGTTTCATCCATCATCTGCAAGATAATTATGTGAAAAAGGCTCTATTTCTATTAAATTGTATCATCTGTTTGTTAAAGCAACTATTCACAGTGTTTCCCCAATTGCAGCTACAATTTCTCATCTCTGATGTGAGAGCTGACTTTCAGAGGCCTCCCACAGACTATTTCTCCTTGCAAACATATTCTTCTTACTATTTTTCATTTAGGCTAAGCACAAGGGAAAAGGCCAGACTTTTGTAGGTCTCTGTGTCTATCAGCCATATGCACAAGGGGACAGTGAGGCTATATACTTTGGAATGTACAATGAAAGAGAAAAAAGCATCTGTTTTCAAGGTAATTAATTTTCATACATTTAAAATGTATAGTCTGTAAAGGGCTAGCATAGCATTTTATAGGATACTAAGCATTTTCACAGAATCACAGAATCACNTTAAGCATTTTCCCCCAGCTCCATCCTCCAGTTCTGATTATATTTTGCATGTAGAATTGAGTATTCAGTTAGGTGCAAAGCTATGGAAAGAAATTTTCCTGTTTCTAATTGCACTACTTGTTTCAGCCCCCTTTGTATTTAGATTCAGTTGAGCATATAGTTTATCCTCCAGGTTTATCTTAAATTACCTGAATATTTAGCTCCATATACATACATATATATATACACTATATATGTACGTGTATACACACACATGACTATTTGTTGAATTTTGCAATGATCAGATCCTTGACTTTAACATGCTGGCAAGGATGAAATAAGTAATTATAAAGTTTATATTTGCTAGCATCTTTGTATTTATTTCATTTTATTAGAAATCCAAGGCAGCAAGTAATTCAAGGGAAAAAAGCATTGCAATAATGGAGAATAGGAGGACACTGATGAAACTTTAGAATCAAATTTCAAATATAGTAGAGAATAAAATATTTCAGATCACTTTCAAAAGCTATCAAGGCAAAGAAGCCTTGCATTCACAAAAAGTCAAAAAACATTAATGCATTTTGGTGCTTCCTGCAAAGGATCTAGAAGAAGCCATTGCTTATCAAACACAGTTTTCACACTGCATAAACCCCAATCATACTAGGAGAAAAATAGTGCTATTAAATAGTGCTGTTATTTCATTGTTATCACCCTATGTTTCAGGATAAACCCCGATGGCTACTGTAAAACTTCCTAAAAGAAAGCATACTATCTCCCGGTACATGTGTAAATTTTCTTGTAATTACTGAGGGGTGCTGCTTTCTGCACTTTCCTCATGAGCAGGGCTGTGGGGAGAGCAGACAGCTGCTGGCAGCAACTTAGAGTCTCAGGATGCTGCTACAGCCCTGGTTTCTGGCTCCTTGTTCTCCTCCCTGGAGAGATGTGGCTGCTGCAGCAGAGATGGGACTTTACAGCTGCTTGTTGTGACCAGGGTGATGTGGGACAGTCACAGCACTCCTGCGAATCCGGCCAATGCCCTTTTTATAGAGTGAAATCCTATCCTTGTGAAATCAATGGGATGTTTGCCATCACAGCACCAGGGTTTCTCCCAAAAGTTCCTCATTGTAATCTGAGAAAGGCAAGAAGGCATCTGTGTGATCAGTGTGATCTAAGTGTTGAAAAAATTCCTCAACTTGCTCTAATTACCCGAGGGTCATGAAAGAACTAGCAGATGAACTCGCCAAGCCACTCTCCATAATTTACCAAGAGTCCTGGCTTACTGGTGTTGTGCCACAAGACTGGAAATTGGCCAATGTGACACCCATCCACAAGAAGGGTAGGAAAGATGATCCTAACAACTACAGACCAGTCAGCCTGACCTCAGTCCCATGCAAAGTCATGGAACAGATGGTCTTGTGTGCTATTACACAGCAACTGCAGAACAACCATGACATTGGATCTAGTCAGTATGGATTTCGGAAAGGCAGGTCCTGCCTGACTAACTTGATCTCCTTTTATGATCCAGTGACTCGACTGGTTGATGACAAAAAGGCTGTGGATGTTGTGTACTTGGACCTTAGCAAAGCCTTTGACACGGTTTC
>WEKX01003155.1:28003-42855 GCA_013390025.1 Pitta sordida
GGGAGGTTGCAGCCAGATGGGTGTAGACTCTTCCTCCAGGCTGACGACACCAGAACGAGAGGGCACAGCCTCAAGCTACGCCAGGGGAGGTTTAATCTTAACGTTAGGAAGTGGTTTTTCACAGAGAGAGTAATTGCATATTGGAATGGACTACCCAGGGAGGTGGTGGAGTCGCCATTCCTGGAGGTGTTTAAGAGAAGACTCGATGAGGAGCTTAGTGACATGGTCTAGCTGGGGGGTGTAGGGCTGGATGACCCTGGGCCCCTTCCGGCTCGGAGTGGCCTGCTAGACTGTGAGGGATCTAGGTTGGTGTTACGCTCTGGGATGTGCTCTCGGTCTCTGTACGGGTGTTAGGTGGTGAGTTGGACTAGATGATCCTTGTGGGTCCCTTCCAACTCATAATATTCTGTGATTCTGTGATTCTGTAATTTCCTCCTGCTAGGTCCAGTTTTCCACTGTCTTGTATATGAAATTTAATTTTTCATTGTGTCTGAGGCCTGGCAGTCTCGGAATTACTTAGGACTCCCTGCTCATCCCCCCACAGGTACTAGCTAAAATTGCAGTACCAGACGGCTGTGCAACAGAGCAGATGAACTGTAACCCGCAATTTACCTTCTGTTTTTCCTTTCACAAATCCTTTCCTCCCTGCTTGGCTATTCCTTTGCAGGGTGATGGTGATACACAGTTCTCTTCCCTCCCTTCTCTGTCCTCGGTATGAGCGAGATGGCTTCAGGGGCGGTGGATGATAGGGGAAAAGGGCAGGGTTTTCAAGCACAGTGAAGCACATCTGTTGTTTCTCAGATTAGAATTGAGCCTATAATAGTTGTCTGACAATTTGCAAGTTGGATTTATAAATCTTCCCTCGTAAGAGGCTGAGTTATAAATGCACTATGCAGGTTATAGAATCTGCCAGCAAATCTTAACTGCAAACCCTTGATTTATATATCATCTTTTATAACAATATTTTTCAGTTTGGTTTTTACTGAAGTATTTCAGTACACGGTAAATTAGAGAAAAGATTTCCATACCCTAAACAGAATTAACAAATCTTAAATCAGATCCGTAAGTCCTACCAAGGATTTACAAATCATAACAATAAATGCAAAGTAAAACTGTATTCCCTGCTCCCCTTCCCCTTTGGCTTACAAATCCTGATTTTACAGATGCTTGGTAAGGAAGTGATTTATAAAGTAAGAATTCAAAGCTCAACTGTCAGCATGATCAACTTGGAGAGGTCTGGCTCTCACATCTTATCTGAGTGGTTTGATTTACAAGCTGTAGTCAGACTCTCTCTATCAGAGATTTTCGCCCGAAACTTGGAGTTGTTTATTATGAGATCTACAAAAGGTTAAACTCTCCGTATACCACAGTTGGACTGGCCTGGCAGTGTTATGGAAAAGGTGATACCTAATCAGATTGCAGCTGGCAAAAGTGTTCTGCATAATACTTGGTTGTCAGAGAAAACAAACAGCAGCTGAAAAACAAATTCTTGAAATGTTAAAAAGCTGAGATCCCTGACTCCTTCCTCTTGTATCCATGGGTAGGGCACAGTGCACACCTTCAAGCAGGCACAAGGACAGAGTCATAGGTCTGCATTGCTGCTTTGGTCTTGTTTCAGTCCCATTAGAGGCAAGGTGAAACATAGGTTACACAGTTTACTGAGTATGTATGGATGCAAGCACATGCTTCAGCTTGAGTACACAGCTAAACTGGATTGTAGCTGATTCTTTTTCGGATTCAAGATTGGATTTTCTTTCTAACTCATGTCAATACCTTTGAAATTCATACAAATAAGAATGCCAGACAATTAAAACCACATAATTACAGAATGCATTCTGGAGGCTGAAATCAATATAATAATCTGTGTCCTTCCAATGAAAAAAAAATCACCACCAATAATTGAAAACAGCTTCAATGACAAGAGAATGTTTAATTTATGGAATATTTTTGTGAATTTGTTTCTACTTGACAGATGAGCTTCCACTAATCAGATAAGTAATTTAAAAATCACTTTCTATACTCTAGAGTGATCACTTTAAGTTCCTTTTTTTTTTTATTGATAACCAAGCTTTTCTTTATCTCATCTAACATTTTCCTTCTACCTATTGTTCACCTCCTCTTTATGGATTTAATAATAAGAATCCTTTCATATTAAAGATCTTGGCAAATAGCCTGTGTCCAATCAAGCGTTTGGAATCACCCGCTGACCTGTGCATGCAATGCGTTGTAGTTGGGAGGTTGGTCTCATTGTTGTTTGAGCTCTTTGAGAAGTTCTGGGCATCTGCAGACAGATGACACAGTGGCAACCAAGTTATAACACAACCTACAGACTCCTGTTAATATCGCTGTGTTGTTAAAGTTAATGAGCAAATGCAAATGCTTGGTTGTGTTTTATGGGTTCGAACCCATAACTGTTAAAGATAACACATTAGATAGTAGAAAATAAGTGAGACTATACAAATAAAATTGGAAGCTCATTTCATAGCATGAAAGGATATTAGTTTAGATTTCTGAATTATTCACCTAATATGATTGTTTTGCCTTACTTTGAAACACTTACTGCTCCTGTTAAAATTTAATTAGCCCCAGCTATTTTAGATGCAGATGTATTTGTATTAAGTAAGCGTGTACCTGCCAAACCAAAATGATACTAACTGCAGCTGCCGAAAAACTGATTTATTTGACCTGAATTTCATTGGACTATTGCTTGGCTGGTCTAATCTTCTCTCCAAGAACAAAATGGACTAGGGTATAAGCAGTCAGTACTGCTCAGTACCCGAGTCTCATTACTCCTGGTGCTGCTTAGGACTTTCATGCTAAATTCAAGACTGCCATGCTGCCACAGAATCAATACAGAACCAGGAAGTCCATTTCTCCTTTCTAGTAAATTCACTGAAACTCTTTAAATAGTGAGTGAGATTCTGGTGCAGCTAAGCATCTAGCTGTTAATGTCATAAATGTTGTGATTTGACAGACAGCTACGTGGATTTGAGGAGATGAGTTCCAATGTACTGGTGCCTACTGATTACACAGTGATTATTTAAATCCTTGTTTGTTGTTGGAAGCTGTTTACTGAACACAGCAGCTCATCAAGAAGAGACTTCACAATCTGAACAAATAAATCACGTAATCCTAATAGCAAATAAGGTGTTACAGAAGTAATGAAAAATTTCAAGGAGGGTGTAGGGGCTGAAGCGTTATGAGTAACTTTGTCTGTTGGTGCATATATCCCTCACTAGTGCCTGTACATAAATTTTCAGGGACTAAGTTAATGACAGGATAGCAGTTATACTGATAAAAAGATTCTACAAAAAGATAAACATAATTACAACCGTGGGTCTGGGTCTTTTTAAAATAAAAACAAAAAACCAAACCCTAATTATGATAGTAATATGGTTTTAATAATGCATGGAGCTGTTCCAGAATTAGCAAGTATCTATTACTCTTCAGGAAAAGTGTGTTTTACTTTATTTGTGCCTGGTTTTAACCAAGCATACCAAAACTATCTCAGAAAGAGCTATGTTATTTGAAGACCCATTTCACCTATGATGGAAAGGCATACAAAACCACTTTGTGGCTTCTGTGGCTTTAACAATCAGAAGAAACCTCACATATAAAATGGCATAAATATATTTACTAACTTGGAGAAATGGGCAGCTAAAACTCTGTAGTCAAAGCTCCTGCAGATCTGGGAAATTATGAAGTAGAAGTCGTCTTTGTTTTTATTATTATAGTTGGCATACATACATAGCTAAAGGGGTGTTTGGATTTTCTCAACTACACATCATAATTTCTTCCTTGAAAGTCCTTCCCTGTATAAACTGTATAAACCCTGGAGATTTTATATGAGCAAGGGTATAGCAAGGAATGTGAATTCAAAGGTCTTTTCTGCATTGCCCTGCACTGTGCTGGAGGAGGATTAGAACATCCCAGGGACCTTAAGTGACATGCCAGAGTATGACATCCTGTAGTGGCGGTTTAGGCCACAGTACTAAACTCAAGAATTGACTTATTTATCCCTTCAATGGCCCAGAATTTGGTTTCAAAGTTGTGTGCTAGGTTTAATTATAAATTGAACTAGAGCAAATAGGTACAAATTATGGTCCATGATATAAATGGTAGAGCTTATCAAAATGTGTCTCTCCTCTTCTTAGAAAACTATTTTTTCCTTTAAAAACATGAACATTCTTGATTGAAAACAGAAAGTAAAATATTTATTTCAAGTTGCTCTAATGTGATTTACAATATCTCAGTTTATTTAACCAAACCAAGGGGTTTCATCTTGGGACAACTAGATGTTAAAAGCTGCAGTTTTAAATTTTGAGATTTTTTTTTCTAAACTGTATCTCTCTAGGGCACAACTGTGATTTTTCCCTCATTTGAAGTGTAAATTGCTCATACCTAATTCACCTCAATGGGTCAAGCTTCCCTGCCTGTACTGTAGCAGAGATTACTTCAGGGACTTCTTGGAGTAGAAAACGGGAACCGTTGTTGGAAAGCAGTTCAGAGGAAGTGTGTTGCTTTGTGAAAATGGGGGTGTTTGTCTTCTAAAATGCAGTTCTTATGGAGCATTGTGACAGTTTACAAGGATCATATTGAATAGTGAACCAAAGTGAAGCATTTGCTTTTAGGACTGCTGAGATGCTTTGCTTCAATTAAAAGACATACGTTCATATTTGCTTCAATTAAAAGACATACGTTCATATTCCCATGAAAAAAACCTCCTTCAGCTTTTGGCTAAGGTGGTGTTTTTATTTTTTGGTGGTGTTTTTATTTTTTTTTTACATAAGGAAGTTAAAATTATACATGGAAATAAAGTATTACTACTAGAAAATTGTATTTTGAGAACCGACCCACATATACAACTATTTTTGATGACAAATAATTGTTTTGGTCTGTTCTTTCTGTCATCTTAATAGAGAGCAGTATTACACACAAGCATGTAAACATGCACAGCTCTAGTTGGCTGATATACCCCAGGGGAGTCCAAGCATTAAAGATAAGCCATTACATTTTACTGCGTATTGTAAAAGACTACAACAATTTCTCAGCACAATAAAAAGAGAGATGGGTAAATGTGTTTTGTATTTAACTTTTGAGGTTTTCAGCTTCTTCTGGGCAGAAAACACTTGAACAACCAGCTATTACTCTTCTTAGCTCTACCCAACCCTATCCCCACACTCCCACTAAGAAAGCAGTGAGAGGAAAGCAGAAAGCTCTCTTTCTGGGTAGCTGGAAGATGGAAAGGCTCCATAGTGAGAAAAGAGAATAGCAACTCCTCATACTATCCTGTCTGTGTGAGAAGAACAAAGACCGTTTTCCTGGCCCTTTGCCATGCCGCCCCCTCCTCTCCCTTGGTTGTGGAAATCATGCACCACTTATGACCCAGCAGCCCCTGCCAGTGGGGAGAAACTGCTCTGGCTTCTTTCTCTGTTAAATCCCTTGTGAATTAGTCTCAGATTTGCTAGGGATTCTCTGTCTCAGGAAAAAAATGCGTGTTATTGGAGCAAGTTTGCAAATGTGCTGGTTTACAGAATTTAAAATTACTGTTAACCTTTGACAGGAAGACATGAAGAAAAAAGGAAGGATAACCTTTTATGAACTGATACATCTCTTAAGGGCTCCTTCAATGAGTCCTTGTATAAGAGGAGATTTAAAGTAAAGAAGAGAGAGACTCCTGATGGGATAAACTTTTTCTTATGTCTTTGAATTACAGGTTAGGCTTTGCTTTATAACAGTGAAAAAGAAGTTGGAGCAGGTATTGACTTTACAATGATGCAGATCAGGTTTGTGTACTCACACAGACATAAATGAGAATTCAAAACCAGACACCTCACAGAGGGAAAAAATGGAAAATTAAACCTCTTATTATTGCATTGGAAATTATAGGATTATATCTACCTCCCATAGCATATAATGAATTTTGTAGCCAGATTTGTTGAGTAGATTTTGAAGATTCTTGAAACTAGACATTTAGAAATAGTAGTTAAAGAAGGAAATAGTAATTGCAAGCTGCTTTTTATCTTTATGACATATATATAACTAGCAGCTTGGTTAAAAGGAGAAGAATTACTTCTTTGACTTTATAAGTTAGATTTCATTGTGGACTAAACGAGCAGCTTAATAAAGACCATAGCCTTTAACATCTGCATCCATTTGATCAGTAGATCAAACCACTGGTTCCCTTAGGTGTATTTAACCTGACCCTATTCTTACTGGCTTCACTTGCAGCAGGAATTTAGTTTATAGTGTTTAATTTTCAATTCTTAATACTCATCTATGCCATCAGTTTATTTAATAAACATTTAATATTAATATCATTCAACAGAATGGATCAAAGAACTGAGAGAGTTGTGCTTTTTTTTCTACCTCTATCATAAATTGTCCTGAAAAAATCAGATTATATACGAAAGAAAATACCCAACAGTGACATTTTGAGTTTAGCAGTGTGCAGCACACAAACTGTCAAGTGTTTTCCTTTGACTTCTTGACACAATAAAAAAAGACCTAAAGATATTTTTCCACTGACACTGACAAATATTCTGGAGTTAACATGTGTGCCTGATGAGAGAAGAATCTGACCTGTTTCCTTTTACCATTTTGGATTCTTATCCATTACAAATGAGCCTCCAAACATAATGGGCAATGGATTATAGCCATGTGCAGATATAGTGGGTATTTCAGGTTTCTCAGGCATCCATATTCAGTGAATGGAAGAAATTTTTAAACTGTACTAAAAAAGAACAAAAGCCTGAGTGAAGTATTCCCTTACTTAGAAGCAGCTTTCTGTTTCAATCTCCTTATTCAATTACATGATGGGACAATATGCAGGAGACATTAAGCCAGAATCACTTTACTCAAATAAAGAAACTGAAAAGGACTTCTCCTCTCAGTATTGTTTTATTGAGACTAATATTATTATTGTATACACTGTTCATATCAAAGAATCTGGATTGATTTAATAATTTCAGGCAAACTTATAGAGAGTATCCTCAGTACATGTCCATCAGCATATGTTTAGAGATCAGAGCCCTCATGCTGACTTACATTAGCCTCGAGTTTACCTGGTAACTTCAGACCTCAACCCTCCCAATGAATTTCTGGATGAACTCTGGCTGGTTCACTATGCAATAATCATGAAAGGAAGCACCCTTATGTGGAAACATGTGGTATATACTGTTTCCCATGTGAGAGCTGGCTGCTTTTTACCACATTAAAGGTGGCAAAAGACTGTGTCATTGCCATTCCCTTCATGGTGGTGTTGGTGCCTCTGCCACCAGCTCAAGACTGGACCTGTTTCTGTGTTCAGGGAACATGGAGGGCTGCCAAGAGCTGATGACTGCCAAGGGTAAGTGATGGATAGGAATGCAATGAAGTAAGGAAAAGCTTCTTGGTCTTTCTTCTTTTCTAGAACACCCATATGTGGTCAAGCATGGACTGGACTGAGAACAATGTTTGAATCAAGCCAGATGCAATAATCGTTAAATCAGCCTGTGACGAGGTGAGAGAGAGAGACGGGACCGCTCTAGTTTGACAGTGCTGGCTTGGTGTTTCAACATAAAGTGCTAAATTTTAAAAAACATGAACGGGTTCATTTAAGTCGTTGCAATTAGGACTTTGGTGATCCTAAATAAGGGTTTGTCAGCTAATTCAGAATGGCATTTGAGAACATATGTGTCGGGAGTGAATGACAAAGTGTTTGGCCTTTATTTGCACATCTGCGTTAAGGGGATTTTTGTCTGCAACATGCCTTCTTGGTAACCCATGTACTCAGTGACAGTGACAAGGTAGGTGGCAGGAACATGGGTGTCTCACACTTGCTGCTCAGTCTTCCTTTGTTCAAAAGATTTCTGTTGCCAAAGAAGGGCAGAAATGTTAACACACACACTTATCAGGACACTGTGACATATCAACAGCAAAGGTGAGATTGAATCTGAGCATTATCTGACCAGAACATCAGCAGAAGAGATAGTCAAAGACCTCTATGCGTCAATTGTCTGTCAAAGTGTCTGTCTGATGGCTGTAAATGGCAAATACTAGTTCTCTGAAATACACACCAGTTCTGGAACAATTTGCTAAGGGGAACAGGTCATGAACTTAACTATCACTAATAGTGATCTGTAATTATTACCTCATTAGGCTGTGTTCCATTAAAGTTACCCCATGGGAGAAGCAATGAAGTCAAGGGCATATCTTGGTCAGATTTGTCCCTACAGATCTCTCTGTGGGATTACCTTTGTGTTTAGCCTTGCTGTTGAAATAATCAATTACGTTCATCTTCTAATTAATGAACTAGTATCCATTTCATAGAACGTGCTCATGCCATAATTACTGCAATTGTGTTACCAGTGGAGCACTGGGGGAACGAACGTGTGAGGAGTGCTGTTGAGCTTCAATTGTATGCCATAGGAAGGCAAGGAGAATGTTTCCTCTGCTGTCAAAGGGACGCTTTTCTGATGAGAAAATACAGAAGAATCTGATCAAAATGCTACTAATGAGACAACATATATTGTTCTGGCTTACGGTGTATTAACCATATCTTTCTCTTTTATGATTGGAATTTATTTGGGTTTAGTTTAAACATCTGTCATATCTCAACAACAGAAGAAAGTCTATTCTGTACTGAGGAAAAATATGCAATGCACTGTCTATGGAGAAAAAAAGCATTGTTCTTTCTTCTAATTTTTATACTATGCTATCAAACATTTTTGTGTATAAGATTTCAAAATTCCATTTTATCTTGAAAATCTTTAATAAAAAGTATAACATTAGTATCAAATGTCTGAATAGGGACTCTATGGGGGGTGAACTAGATGGACAGTCTTATCACCTGGAAAGTAATCCTTCCATTAGAAAGGAGTTTACTTATTAATATTTTAGACCATATGTCAATTAAATTCTATATTGAAAATCAGAAATAAACAAAACGCGTTGAAAACTTTATTAAAGCCAAGTCGAAATCTCACAGTGAATTACTGGGGCAGTTCTTAAACTGGTGTAAATTAGCCTGGCTCCACTAAATTATGAAAGGACCTAGCTTTTTAAGTTCTAGTTATAAGAATAACTTTTCTATGTTATTCCTGGAATCTGAGAATAATGTACAAATTTACTTCAGTGAATCAGGATATACAGGAGTGAAAGGTAGCTGAGAGGGTCAGTAAGGGACTCTTTGTAAATAAAACCAAATGCCTAGACTCTTACTACACTTTTGTCTAAATGTGAAATAAAAAAAAAATAACAACAAAGGATTTATTTTGTGTGGAGCTTTTTTGTTGGTTTGCTTTGTTGCTTT
The DNA here is from genome assembly GCA_013390025.1 of Pitta sordida. NCBI lineage: Eukaryota > Metazoa > Chordata > Aves > Passeriformes > Pittidae > Pitta > Pitta sordida. The sequence goes on from WEKX01003155.1 coordinate 37,296, forward strand.
TTCCCCATTTATTTCCTTTCTATCTATTGAACATCTTAGTTTACAACTTGCATTTCTGTTGGCTATACAACTAATATTCATTTGTGTAGCACCTCTTCGCTGCTCATTGTCTGGAGGAGAAATGATGCTGTATGCTTAATAAATTAGTGTTGTTATGTAGATGATGACAGGAAATATTAGCTTTGTATAATTACAGTTTTAGAGCAAACAAGACAAAAATGGCATTAATAATTTATGTATATATGGTACTCAAAGCAAATTATCCTATTCCATACTCCAGAAAAGAGACAGAATTTTCTAGAAATTAAAATAACTACTTCTCACTTTGGCTTCCTCACATATTTGTGTTCCAAGTTTCAGCCTGAAGCAGATTTTAATGGTTGTGTTGTGAAACTTTCAAAGTGGCTGTGATGAAGACAATGACAAACTCAGGAGTACAGGTATTGCCCAGTTACAGTGAGAATGTTAGTTGTGAGATGTCATATAAATCATTATGCAGTGGATGTATGTCAGCTGCCAAATGATGGGATTTGAAAGAAAATTCTATATGCGCAGCTTGTTCCAGACGTTTCTTCTTCAATACGTATTTCTTTCACTTGTCAGTGAAATCTCTTACATGTCTTGTGTGAGTAGGAATATTGAATTAATGAACCTCTGTCCCTATTTGGACAGAGGCTTCCCGATAGAAAATCCTGTATTTTGGAGTGGCTGGCTGTACCAATCCTTAGTACCGTTGTATACATATAGATGTGTGTTTGCTTTAGCAGCAGCATGTACAAAGACGGTACTTTAGGAACCTGTGTTGAATTGTATTCTCCCTCTTCCCCTCAGATCTAACAGGAAAAATCTTTCACATAAAGAGTCTTGCGAACACTCTGTATGGAGTTGTGATAAATTACAGATGGGTAGTAAATTAAATTTATGATAGCTACCTTTGACCTCCTCCTATATGCTTCGTTTATTAATCATGTTTCTTCTGGGATGGCTTCTGTTGAACAGCTTCCAAGATTTCCACATTTTAAAACAGGTCTGCTAGAGGTGTGCTAGAGGTGAATATATGATGCTGCTGAAGGAGGTCTGAGTTAGAGACCTCAACAAGGTGAAATATTTCACTTGTTCAGAAAACTGTACTTGAAGGGAGAAAGAGGAGGAAAGTTACAGTGCTGAACAACACTAGCCTTTCAGTGGTGCTTCCTCTCATTGAAAAATATCTGATCAAGATTAGGATATGATAGCCGAACCTCTTCTTCATTTTGATCCAGTTCTGGATTCAGTTCTTAGACAATAAATCTGTGAGGTCAACCTTTGTGCTACCCTCTCTCCCATGTCCCCATACCAATACTTTTACTCTCAACACGTAGGTAGTATAAAGGGGTCCATATAAACTCACTCAAAGTGTCAGCTCCAGGAAATTGTGCTCCTTCCTTTCATGAGCCTGTGAAGATAAAAATACTATCCCACCACCATCCATTAAATGCATTCTCTATATATAGAGAATATATTAGAATGATACTACGGATATTGAATTTATCTTCATGAGATGGGGATGGTGTCATCAGTCATGAGTGTCACAACTAAGCAAAGACACAAGTGAATAATGAAGCCACCCTTATCGAGTACAGATGAATTCAATTTCCTCTGCACTATAATGTCATATTTGATTCAGTGAACTATAACATCTACTTTTTATTTTGTAAGTTGCCCATGGGTTCTAACTTTTTCTCATTCTCTCTCTCTAAAACTGTTTGGATGATGCATTTTTCTGCTTTTATGCATTGTGCATGTCTTTTTCCTCTGTCTGACATAACAACTAAGTTGAATGCATAAATGGCATATGCAGAACGAGAACAGACATGCAGGCTTGTTCTGGGATATCTGTAAGGCTATATTCTCTTATAATTTTTTGAAAAAGTGTATATGAGTCTGTCCATCTTGTTGGACAGAAGAGCATGAGGTAACAAACTGTAGGAGTAGTCTTAGTATTAAGCAATTATAACTGCTGTGAACACAGGCTAAGAAGAATAATCCAAAGCTGTAAAATACTATGCAGCAGTAGGTCTTATGCAAAAGAGCCCAGAGAGCATAAATTGCTATGACCTTCCTGTTACCAGGACAGTATTTAATATGAGAAGAGCCAATCAGAAAGTATGCTCCTCTCCACATGACAAGCCCCTTGAACTTTTCCCTAGAAAATGCCTTTACTGTGACATATCAGCCTGCCAGCAAGCTGCTGTTTCAGGATGCTTTGGATGCACTTGCACAGCTCACCACAGCTGGGCATTAGACACTGCAGGAAGTGTGGAGGGACAAAGCATATTTGAGCCCTTTCCCACTGTTGAAATTGTGCCAACATGCTGGCTGCAGACAATACAGATTTGTTTTAAGCAACCTAACCATTCACATAATCCTACAAAATTGAGGTCTACCTGCCTTAGACAGAAGAATGTGCCACTTAAGCTACCAAGGACAGAGTGTAGCGCTGTCCCTGGGAAGAGCTCCTCCTGGCTGCTGCAGCACTTGGCACAGCAGACACATGGCCTCTGGTCAAATCTCTGGAGTTCGCTCTAATTTTTTCCTCCTTGCAATAAAGAGAATAAACACAAACATGTTGCATGAGCAGTGCAGCTGCTGCATCAACTCTAGGCGTGGTGATATCTTGTACCTAGAGTGTATATTCTGTATTGTTTAACATAGAAAAGGTCACAATAGCTCAATTTCAAGCTAATTATAGCAGAAGATTCTATGGGAATGCCTTTCCAGGTTTTACCAATAAATTCCTTAGAGAAACAAGGAAACATATTCACATTATATTTACCTAATAGACGTGATTCAGTCTATTAGATGAGATATGAAGTAAATTAAATTCCATGGCAGGTGAACACCCTGAGGGTACTCTGGTTTATAACACTACATTAATATTCTGTAAGTCCACTGCATGAGCTTAGTACAGCAAACTTTAGAATTACAGGCCACCTGCAGAATTTTTTCTGGTTACTTTCATAGTCAGTGTTGCAATCATAGATAATTTAACATAAATATTAAGTAAATAATTGGTTCAGAATACTTCAAGGTTAGGGACATAAATCTCATTCCCATTACATGAACCATGAACACAAATGATAAAAATGCAAGGTGGTACTTAACCTGGCAATTTTAGTTTCCAACAAGCCATGTTCTAGTTTTTGAGAAATAAAAAAGACCTAAAAATATTCTACAGAATGTAGTTACTGAAGGTGCAGAAGAATTATTGTGGAAAGGAGATATTAATTCAAAGCTCTATTTAAAATAATTTCAGGCTGATGAAATTGTTGCAATGAGCACTACTAAGGTTTGGAGAGCATTTTTATAGATTTAGTGATATAAATACAGACTGAAGTATTTTTGTAATGCTATATAAAAGAATGATTTCTGAAGCTGAGTATTATCTGGGGTAATAAGAAAGAGGTAGTAGGTATGCCTTATTATGACAGCTGTGGAGATGAGATGGTTTTTAATTAGTTTCCAGAAGCTTACTACTTGCAGGTAGGAAGGCTACAACTAGCAGGCTACTTGCAGGTTAGCCGAGAGTAATCATCACAAAAACTAGGTGGTCTCTTAGGCAGAAAAACACATTTACATTTTGAAGGAGTTTTCTAGCGCCAGCTCTTGGGAATGAGATGAAGAAGAGCTTGTCTTGGATGTCAGACTTTTGACTATTTCCAAAAAAATCTTAGCAGTTCATAACAGTGATACTTGGGAATAAGTCAGCAAGGTACTATTTCTATTCTGTGCATTTTCCCAACACCAGCAGACGTTTGATTTTTTCCTGTACATACTGCTTTCATTTTTTTCTGACTGCAGCGTGTCTGTGTAGATTCTAGTTTGATGCCCTTGTGACTAATTTGTCCTTAAGGATACAAGGAAGCTTGTATTTTACTCTCTGCTTTATACTGTAAGTTTGTTTAACTAGCCTTCCATTGCTTTCCAAATCCTTCTCAAAGCATTTACCCAGATATTATTGTCAAATTGTACGAGGTGGCTGAGGAAGGAAACCTACAGGTGTTTCTCTATGGAATAGATGATAACTCCTAATGCAAAACTGATCTGAAGAAGTAACTTTAACACCACTCACCACAGAAACAATGGCACTCAGAAGACCTGTTATAAGAGTTTGGATCTGTTGGCTCTTACCTGTTGCTTCTTTACTACATATAGCACCTTACTACTTACCTGTAACAATTGGTTTGGGTTTAGTAAGATTTTTCTGTGTTCTTTTTGTTTCATACCATTAAATGTTGACTCTCAACAAGCTAAGACTCCTTAGATGATTTCATTAGAAAATGTTTGCAGAGGATACCTGCTGGCTATTTCCCTACTGCAGTGGGAAAATCTTCCACATAAATTTGATATAAATTTGGGATAACAGGTCTTCCTATAGGCTTTCTTTTGAAAGGCTAGTATGCAGAGGCATTGGCTCTAGAGGGGAAGGCCATGCTTTGAATCTTCTAATCATGATAGCAACATCCACCAGAGATGGTTATTAAAACAACATCTGAATATTAGCAACTGAAGAGAATGTTGCTTAAGAGTTGAAGTGGACTGAAAAAGGATTCAAAATGGATTAAAAAAAAAAAAGTCAGTGTGAACACAATTATAAAGTGATGTAATGATTTGTGCACAATTTCTCTCTCAAAATTAAGGTATACTTGTGTGAGTATAGTGCTTAAAAAACACATGCATATGAAAGTGTGAACAAAAACCCCAAACTTAGAGGAGGAAAACAGAGGATAGAAAATGAAGGATATAAAATGAAGGCAGGGAGTATCTTGCTTATTCTGGTAATTTTCTCTTCAGATATTCTGAGGTACTGAAATGTGCCTTGATTGCATTTTTCTATGTCTCCTAACATTCCTGATTCTGCACTTTGATGTTGTGTGGATTCACACCTACTATTAAAGTTTCATGACTGAATCATTTCAGTAGGGAAAATTCTGCTCTATTAATGTGCATAGAATTTCAATACCTAAAGTCTAAGGCAGACATATGAGGCAATACATAGTGTAACTTTTTATATGATTGTCCTGGGTCAATTAAGATGAAGCATGAATTAAATTTAGAAATACTTGAATTATATATATAGAGAGAGAAATAAGAACTTTACTGGGAGAAAGGGAAAAAAAATAATATAACAAATATATATATATATGTTTGAACAATAACAGTATATTAAAAGAAAAAACCAAACCCACACTGGAACAATGACAACTGTAAACAAGTGGCAAAATAAACAAGCACAATGGGGTGCCTTGTTCATGGGAAAACCAGGGCACCACCAGGACTCCTGGGGCAGGGGAATAGGGTTCAGGTTAGGCAAACCAGTGGAGTAAACAGCCAGTGGTCCTTTCCCGAAAAGTCCAAGGGACTGCAGGGAGATCTAACGACCAGCAGGGGAGAAGGTGCGCTGAGATGAGAAGTCAAATGTCCATGTGGTCCTGGGCGAAACAGCAGAGGTGAAAAAACAAGGCATCCTCAGTTCTGAAGGTCCAAATGAACCTCTCTCTGTGAGCACAGGAGCTGTAGT
>WEKX01003155.1:45555-82048 GCA_013390025.1 Pitta sordida
TGTCAGTCTCTTCTCTCTGGCTACAAGTGATAGAACAAGAGGACACAGTCCTAAACTGCATCAGGGGAGATTTAGACTTGACATTAGAAGGAACTTTTTCACAGAGAGGGTGATCTCTCAGTGGAATGGGCTGCCCAAGGAGGTGGTGGAGTCACCGTCCCAAGAGGTGTTTAAGAAAAAGTTGGATGGTGTGCTTGTTGGCATGACCTAGATATTAGGGTAGTGTGTTCTAGGTAGGATGGTGTGTTGGTAGCAGTATGGCAACAGGTTAGGTAACAGGTTTGGCTAGGTTAGGTAATAGGTGATAGGTTGGACTTGATGATCGCTATGGTCTTTTCCAACCTTAATGATTCTGTGATTCTGTGACATCTGGTAACATGTGACTCATGGTAATTATTTTTCTCACTTTCTCTTATTTCTTGCTCTTTTCTGTCTTTCTCTTCCTCTTTTCTTTCTCTTGTGGGTAACTTAAAAGCAAAGGAACTTTTAGTGTGCTAAACTGACTTACTGATAGCTTTCGATTGGGTGTTTTTGTTTGCTAATACTCTAGTGTAATACTTTTAATGATACTTTTCACTAAATTGTGTGGGATTGGTGTTTGCTGATGCTTTAGTATAATCCTTTTCCTTGGATGTGTGTTATTCTTGCAAGGCCTTATGCCAAAACATTTGTTTTCTCACTAAATTAAAAGAAATTCACCTAGAAAAAATGTGATGCTGTTTTCTCCAGACCCATTTGCATAGACCATAATGAACGTAAAGGTTTTAAAGACATAAAGAAAAATAATTTTCCCTGTTAAGCCTGTATGGCTTCAAAACTGAGTTGTTACAGATGCTGAGGTAAAGAATGTTAGACAAGTGTTGCATGAATTCCCTTCAGGTGGTACTTGAGACTTCAAAGATTCCTGGTGTCAAAGGTTGCTATGTATTGTTGCATCTGATAATTTTGATGGAGATTTATTTATGTATTGTGGAGTTTGTTCCATAATTAAATTACGGAACCTGGGAAAACATTTGTTGTGTCTCGATGAGGAGCTTAGTGACATGGTCTAGCTGGTGGGGTGTTGGACTGGATGGTCCTGGGGGTCCCTTCCGGCTCGGAGTGGCCTGTGCGCCTGTGAGTCTGTGAGGGAACTAGGCTTATGTCCAGAGCTCTGTGGTGTGGGTTCGATCCCTGTATGGGCATTGACTGGTGAGTTGGACTAGATGATCCCTTCCAACTCGTAATATTCTGTGATTCTGTGATTCATTGTGTGGTTATTTCCTTATTCTGGTCTTTGCTTTTATTGACAGTGGATTTATTTGATGAGTTATTTACCATTTCACTTAGACACAGGGTATCTCCTGCAGCTCTTCATAGCCAGTTTACAAATGAAGTGAGTCTTTTTGAATAGTCAGAAAATTTAAACACCCCATTCCTAAACGTGTTGGGGAGCATTATCTTTAGCACAGAAAGCCATCAATGGTTGTCTTCCCAAAATGTGAAAATTGACCATTTATTTATTTCATCAACTTTATAGTCCTTAACTAGTAATTAATTCTTTATATCCTTGAGAGTACCTTCAGTTATATACCAGGCGAGCTGTTTGAGAGCCACATATGGTGAACCTTGTAAAGGGGCCGAGAAGAAGGCATTCTCTGAAGCAGATTTTCCATATGCTTTTTAACTCTTTCGGAGTGCTCCAATGCATTTCTTACTCATGATGTCCCTGGGAGTCATGCTTACTCTCTCATTAATTTTGCCCATGTGTCATGTGAGTTGATTTGCTGTATTTTCAAAGAGTTACTGATCAAAAGTTTGTCACAAATGGAAGTGGCAAACTTTTGATTCAAAGAAATGGGAAAAGCACTAGAAGAAGTACTTAACAGTTAGAAAATTACTGTTTAAACCAGTGCAAAATTACTGTTTGAAAAAGGGGGAAGTTTAGAGCGACTCCACAGAATCACAGAATCACAGAATCACAGAATCAGTAAGGTTGGAAAAGACTTTAGAGATCATCGAGTCCAACCTATCACCTATTACCTAACCTAGCCAAACCTGTTACCTAACCTGTTGCCATCCTAGGATCCACCACAAAAATGGTAGCAACTACATAAGAGGGGAAGAAAGGAGATGAGAAAGAAAACAGTTTTATGGTTTTTTGGGTTTTTTTTAAAGTCAACTTAAATGCAGAGAAGTATGTTTGAAGATATGGTACTAATGACATGGGCAGAAAAGCCAGCCATGACAAAGCTTAATAAGTGTACCAGAAGCCACCTTTGTTAAATGATGAGTTAGCTATTGACCTCTAACGTGCATACACACACAAATGTGTGAATCAGACTGAACATTGAAGGATGACTGTAACAGAGCTCAATAAGACAGAAAAGCCATGGGCAAGAATAGGATACACCTGGCAAAAGACATTGCGAGTAATAGGAAACATTGCAAGTAATAGGAAATCATTCCATGTATACATAATTGGTAGGAGAAATACCAGTAAGTTTCTTTTACTCCTGTGCGGTAAAACTGCTACAAGAAGAGGTTGAGAAGACTTAGGGGGATGTGGTGTCCTTTTTGCATCAGTCTTTGTAGAAAAGACTACTTGAGGAAACTTAAAACACAATTAATTCCGGTTGTAGTAAGAGGTAGAATTCAAAACTACAATTTGAAAGAAAACTAGTTCTTAGAAATATTAGATGTCTTCGGTGAATGGGACTGACCGTCATCATGCTGGGATATTTAAAAAACTTGAAAATAACAGTGCTTTTGTTTAATACATGGAAGATAACCATATCACAGCAATAAATCACGGAAAAGCTATGCTTATATTTATAAAAGGGAAAAAGAGTCCTACATTTAAGTTCCACAAAAATCCTGGAACAGCTTATGAAAAAACTTTTACTATGTTCATCCTGAAGATAAATACATTTGACAATGACAAGGACTTCAGATGGAAAAAGAAAATAAATGAAATTCAGTGTATTTGTGTAATAAGACAGCAATCCACATGGATAGAAGAAGGAAATGCATCTCTTCTTTAGGTAAGTGTAGTTTTCATGAGAGTTCAAAAGGGAGGTACGTAGTAAAACTGGTGGATAGCCACATCTAGACTGTAACTCTTTGTGGTTATTGTATAAATAAACACAGTCCCAGTTAGAATTGTTTGGGGCCTTTCTGGTCAATGTTTATTTTGAACTTTACCAATGTTCTGAACTTGGCATTACATTGAAGTTGGGAGGCACTAGAAATTCTCTGGAGGACAAAGTTAGAATTGGAAGTTATCTCAGTGAAATGATGAAATCGTTTCTAATAAAAACCTGTAAATCAATAGGGATGTTCAGTTAGGCAGTGATAACCAGCTACACAAATATGGGATGGGAAACAACTGATTAAGCAACAGTCCTTCAGGAAAGAGTCTGAGTATAGTGATAACAACCTGAAAATGAGTCAACAATATCTTGCTGTTACACAAGAACAAACTTCATAGTGAGAAGTATAGAAGTTTTCAAGTCATGTGATGTAATTGTTTTGCTCTACTTGGCCTTCATAAGGACACACTGGAGAACTATGAGTATGAACTGGTCTAGAGTATCTAATATTATGATAAACATATAGGATAATGACCAGATTTGTTAGATTTGAAAGCCTTCTGTGAGTGTCAATAAGGAAGTAATCTGTTCTCTACATTCATTGTGTGGTCAGTAGCCATGAAGTACAGAAAGGAAGGTTAAATTTAGGTTTAAGTCCCTAACTGAAGGGAGGCTAAGTCACTTGAACAGTGTGCTTTCCCAATGCCATAGAAGCTATATCATTGAAGACTTTCCCACCACATCTGTGAAGGATGATATAACATATTAGAAATGATGCATTCTTGAGACAAGATATAGACTGGTAACACTTACCTCTCTGTTTACCTCTTTCCCCTAGGTCCTCTGTTATCATCAATTTTAAGCTGCTTGCCACCTGCTTCAAGACCTTCACTTCCTGTCCCAAGTTTATTTTTCTTGAATTTACCATGGAGAGCTAAGAAGGCCAATGTCAGACTTGGTCAGACCTCACAATTCTTTGATTCTCATTCATTAGTTTACCGAATGCCATTGATCCCAGCATGGATTTTTGAAGTCCATGTGGTGGCAAATTCCTCACCACCTGAGAAGGATTTATTTGTTCCAACTTGTTGTTTTTTTGTCTGCAAAACTATTATTATTACCTTTCTTAAGTATGCTTCTGTCACTCTGAGTGTTATTTCCCCCGTCTAGTTATTTTTTTTTAAGTGTATGTTATACCCTTATAATTTCTCTTCTCTCCTGTTTAGCCCTTGAAGCCGGTTTTCAGGGAATAATTTCCAAAAACTAAAAATAAGCTGCCTAGAGAAAAGAATATGGATGCCTTTAATGGCATCCTCTAAGTTCCTACGACATTAACTATTTTCTATTGAAATGTATTATTTGTTAAAAATTAAAAATCAATTAGCATTAGTTAATCAGAACCATGTATTTTACTAATACTTCTTGGAACAGTATTTACTGGAATATTGGCACACCAAAATAAGGTCATAGGCTCCAGCTGGTGCTTTAAGCCATTTTGATATTATCATTCTTAACTGTTTTTAATAATTCCAGCAGGAAAGGTGTAAAATTTCAGTCCTTCCAAAAACAGTTTATTGCTTTAAAATATCTAAAAAGACATATATAAAGAAAGAAATGGACCTATTAAAGCGGATCCAGATGGAGGCTGTGGAAATGATCAGAAGGTTGGAACTTCTGGTTTAAAAACAGGATCAGGCAGTTGGGGTTGTCCAGCATGGAGAAGAGAAGGCTCTGGGAAGACATTATTGGGGACACCTTTCAATACTTAATAGGACTTATCCGAAGCACAAAAAGAAACTTTTTACAAGGGCTCTGTAGTAACATGATAAAGGGTAATGGTTTTAAACTGAGAGTAGATTTAAATTGGATGTAAGCAAGAAAATTTTACAATGAGGGTGGCTCACAGGAACAGGTTTCCCAGAATAGTTTTGGATGTTCTATCCCTGAAAATGTTCAAGCTCAGGTTGGACAAGGCTTTGAACAACGTGAACTACTCTAAGATGTCTCTGTCCCTGTCAGGGAGTCTGGTTTGGGTGGTCTTTAAAGGTCTCTTCTAGTCCAAACCATTCTGTAATTCTGTTTCTTGAGATGGTACATTTTCACCTGATTAAAATTGTTCACAGGAAAATGCAAATCATGAAGTGACCAAATATGAGTATATAAACCAGGACCTAGGGAAATGGGGAATTACATAGTTCCAAACAGCAAGTAGATATCACAGAATCACAGAATCACAGAATATTATGAGTTGGAAGGGACCCATAAGGATCATCTAGTCCAACTCACCATCTAACACCCGTACAGAGACCGAACGCACACCCCAGAGTAGTAAACGTAAACCTTGATCCCCCACAGGCTCACAGTCCACTCCGAGCCAGGAGAGNGATCTCTTGATCAGAGCATCATAAAAGCAGTGAGCCCACTGGAAGCTGACACTGTAGTATGGTAGGTCCTGCAGTGTAGGATCTTGTTGGAAGAGTTTAACTCTCTAAATCCATCAATCATTCGGTCTTGGACATGTTTTACTTTTTCTCTTCCCTCTATATGACAGATACCAGAAGGAAAAATAACCATAATATATCAAAACATTTTACCTGAAAATTTAGCTTCTCTAATAAAGGATAATTCTAAATGGTACAGTGCAAATCTAAATGTATTTTGGAGAGAAGAAGGGGTACCTTTGCTCATAGTAATATAAACAAAGGAGAATTCAGAAGTTTTACAGCTCCATTAATATGGAGTGACTCAGTCACTGATCAACTACCATATAGTGAAAATACCAGAAGAAAAAACTGTGTACATTGAATCGTCCCTGACGAAAAAGTGAAGTAAAAAATATTAGTGATGCAAATTCTCTGATAAAGTTTGAAATGAGAATTGATACTGCACCTCTGTCTCCAAGACATCACATTCATTCCAAAATATTACAGAGCAATTGAAAAGATGACTGTCCTGTGACTGCTGACCTAGTTACTACTTAGACTGTGATGGATTTAACATGAAAGAACTAATGTGAAATTTCCATGCTTTATTTCGTACAGGTGGCGACTCTGGTGTATCTGATGATTGTTTTGAATTGCACATACTGATACTGTTCCACTGATTTGTATTGCTTTAGCAATGCAAAGCGAATGTAAACCACTACAGTAATCCCTCGCCACTTCATGGCTCAACTTTCGCGACTTCAACACATCATGATTTTTTCTCCCCGTGATGACGCCTTTGGCCTCCCTTGGTTGTTTACAAGTTTTTAATGAGTAACATGACAACCCAACAGTCATGCATGCTCAGTGACTGCTTCTCCTGTGGCATGTGTGGGATCCCCCTGCCCTGTGGGGTGGGGCACTGGTGCTGGCAGATGCCATTCCTTGGGGACTAGCCAGAGTTCCTCACTTATGAGAGTGTTGGAAAGATTAATCAAGTGGGAGAGAAGCTTTATACACACCGTGTCAAGCTCATGCCAGGGCCACAGGAGTGAGAGCAGCAGCCTGCAGTGCAGGCTGTGAGTGGCAGTGGTCCACACTGCCATGGCTGCAAGCAGCAGCAACCTGTGCCACACAGGCTACAAGCAGCAGCAGTCCATGCTACCCACGCTGTGAGTAGTGGCAGCCATAAGCGGCGGCAGTGGCAGTGGCAGGGTCTTGCTGATGCTGAGGATGCAGGGCTTCATTTACATATGTATTTTCCACTACTTCACGGAAATCACCTTTCATGGGAGCTTTTGGGAACTGACTCCCTGTGATATTCAAGGGATTATTAGCCAAGCAAGTTAGTTTTCTGACTGTTTCATGACAGGGGGATGGAAAAGAAAACAGACCATGCTGGTTTATTTGTCCAACCCATGTAGACTGGCTGGTCAAAAGGAGGACTAGCTTTTCAGGGTCAGAGAAATCTTAGGACTTTTCCATTGCTTTTCTCAAGATAGAACAATTTGGAGCTTCAGTGCTCTGGCATACAAGCAGAGAGCAGAGCATAAACAACTTGTAAATTGTGATGGCAACTTCCTTCAAAGAAGTGAACTTTTGAATGTCCTATGTCAAGTATTTTAAAGTCTCATACTGAGCGGTTTCTCTTAAACTAGTTACAGTGAGCCCCCGCATATTCGTGATCCGGTATTTGCGAGATTCAGTATTTGCAGGTGATTTTTCTGTGAGCTGTGTGACCTCAGTGCGTGCGTAGAACCTACTGTGACCTCAGTCTGATCGGCCGCTGGTCTCGCTGCTCGCGAGCCGCCGGGACAAGCCACGTCACGGGGACAAGGCAAGGCGCGGGGACAAGCCGCGGTGCCAGGACTCCTCCGGTCACCGCTCGCCCCCCCACCCCAGCAGAACACAGCTGGACATCTGAAACAAGCCCCGCTCTCAGGACTGTCCTCCAAATCTTATACGGGGAGGGGGTGTGGCTATGGGTGTGGCGGACTCAACTACATAGTGGGTTCGCTATCTTTGCAGATTTCACCACTTGCGTGAGGCGGACCAGACCCAACAGCCCGCGAGTAACGGTATTTCCCTTTTCTTCAGCCATTTTTATTGTTTCTGCATTGCTAGCTGTTATACTACCCTTCAAAGTAATTTTTTTACAGCAGATGTATGCTGATACATTATTAAATATAAATATTTCAAGTGATGCAAAGGTCCCTCAACTTATTTTGAACTGTATTTTTAATATCTAGTAAAGTTGATGTTTCAAATCATCCCTGATCTTAGTACCTCCAGGCTTGCAAAACATCTCCAGTATTAATGAATGTAATCTGAGAAAAACATTTGTCAGAGTGAGCTGGGAAAAGAACCATGAAAAACGTATTACGTAGACTGGAGCAAAATGGTTAGCTTACTGATTATAAATCTAAAATATTAAAATAATGAATTCACAGAACCCTATTAGGCATCAAAGCTTGTGTCTTATTGGGATATACTTTTAATTTATAGGCTCACTTTCAGGCCAAAAGCAAACCTGATAAATTGAACAATGAATTCCTAACCTGATTGAAAAAACCTGACTCTGGATCGTTGTTGTCAATAGAAGGAAGGCTGTGCAAGCTGAACTCTACCCAAGTAGATGTCTGTGGTATAATTTAATGGCAAGTTTTCAAACCTCACAATTTTAAAATATAGGGCTAAGCTTTAAAGCAACAACTTGGTAGCTGTTACACTCTGCTCTTTTATTTCATTTGTCTTTGTTTCAGAAGTCTGCAGCGTGGGCAGCTATAGGAAGAGAATTTAAGTGCTTTCAGTTGGCAAGAACAACAGTGTTAAAGCTAATAAACATTATGTCTGTTTCCCCTTTTTCCTGCACTGAAATGAATATGCTGGCAGCTCATAATCTATACATTACCCAAATCACGGTTTAGGAATTTATAAGCACTTTTCATTACATAGCCTTCCCATTTTAAAAGAGTGAAGCTTTTGTTATATTCTACCTAGGAATACATTAGGATTCCAGACATGACAGATAAATATAGTGGATGAAGCATGTTAAACCTCAGTAATGGGCACACAGGATGAGAGAAGGTGAATGATTATACTGCTAATGTGAGATTTGGAAGACCTGCTTTCAGTTCTGATATCCAACACAGACTCTGTCTCTGACCTGAACAAAATTTGTCTCTCAGGTTTAAATTTACAGATGTGTTTAGACACATAACTGCCTCTGTTTAAACAAATACACTGCTGATAAAATGAATAGTATGTTATTAATCAGTACTTTTGTTTCCCCAAACTTCCATTTTTGTTCTGCAGAATTGGGGGTAATATTTCTCCATTGTCTTGGAGTTTCAGGAAGGGAGTCCTTGTATCTCTTCTTTGGAGCTCCTCTATTGCGGCAGCTGGTGGCAAGTTCACTGTAAAGCACAATCTTAGGAAGGCGATGATCTTCCATCCTGAAAACGTGCCTTGCCCAATGCAGTTGCATTCTTAATAGCATGGACAATACTGGTGACCCCTGCCCATTCAAGGACAGTAACATTAGTCACGTAATTAGTCCAGTGGATGAAACAACACCTGAAACAACATTTCAGTCTTCGTCATATTGACTACAATCAGTGGTCCACTCTGGCTTCAAATCAGGAGACACGGGGACACACCATCTATAATGCTGGTGCCTTCTTTGAAAACTCACATAGAATTAGTCTCAAGGAGAAAAGACAACACAGAAAGACCCATGTCTTGCTAATACTGCCTAAGGAGACTTTCTGCTGTGCCTTTTGTACCTGGTCTTGTCTATCCTGCATTGGCCTTTTAGTCATCAGTGTGTTTGTAGTAAGCATAGGTAGAGCCCTTTCCATATCTTTGTTCTTGAAATTTAGCCATGATGATGATCTTGGTGTTGTTCTGGAAGCAAAAATAGCTTACTAAGGTCTTGGAATGGTGGTTGTCCAACTGTAGGAAGCATCAGAATATCTCATGATTATGCCCCTGTATGAATTCACATTGAATTCCTTTTGATATTGTATTTAGTTCTGATCAACTCATCTCAAAAAACCTAAATATTTGATAGTTGTAAAATACATAGTAGAAGAATTTCTGGATGAATCATCCACTCTGGATTATAGAACACAAAGAAATTAACTTGAGTTCAAGAAATTCTGTAGGCTCAGGCTGCAGGAGGCTGCCTCCTGTTTGTCCTCATATATTTTTGACATATAGTCAGCCCTCTTCCACTTCGCACCTCCCGCATAGCGGCTTTCAGTGTTATAGGAGGCACCTTTTCACAACTGCGCATGCACGACCTGGCACGCATGAATATTCAATTAGGCATCATGAATAAGCAAACCAATCTCCACAGCTGTGGCAGCAGCTCTGTCGCTTGCCCTGTTCTGTCCTGACTGTGGCAGCTCCGCCGCTTCACCCCTCTCCCCCCACCGGCTCTGCCGCTTCCTCACCCACCCCGGGCACAGCCAGGGCCCTGCGACTTCGCCACACCCCCCCGCACAGCCGCGGCGGCAACCGATACACATCAACACAGTGCCAAAACAGTGCTGGGGAGCCATCTGAGGGTGCAGGGCAAATTCGCATATTAATGAGCTGCCATTCAAAACAGAAATAGGGCTTTGAGGGACCCGAATAAGGCCATGGCTCTGTGGTATAGGAGTCTTGACTGTATTTGGTACTGAAAACATCAAGGAACTTTCTAAGATAGATGGACCCTTTCTCTTGCCTGACAGACATTCTTATGTTCTTAATTTCTGTAGAAGTTTTGAAGTGTGGAGGCTCAATTACCAAACAATAGATGAGAAGCTATTAAATAATGTATTAAAAACTTTATTTTATATACAGTTATACCCTGTCGTTCGCGGGGAATGGGACAGGCCGCAGGCCTCGCAAAAAGCTAAACTTGCAAAGAAGTGCAGGTCATTAATATGCATGCAGGCCACACCCATTTGTCCATCCCCCGGCACTCCAGAGCGCTGTGGACAACTTTCCTCTCCTTCCCATGGTCTCTCTCAGCACAGGGGAGCACAGGGAACTGTTTCTGAGCGGCTGCTGTGACCATGTGTGCTTGCAGCCCGAACCCTATGCCGCTGTTTCCCCCCCTCAGCCCCCTGACCCAACCTGGCTCCAGGGGCCCCACGCCGGCCTGCACGCACTTGCTCTGCCTCCGTGGTGGGGAAGGGGTGTCGCTGAGCTCAGCATTCTTGGAGCCTGGAAAAACCTTAATGTTGCAACATTGCGACATCCCATGCGCTTATGGCCGGGGGAGTGTGGGGTGGGGGGCATCGGTGTCGGAGTTTCTTTCCCTTTAACATCCACTAGTCTCAGCAGAGGCAGCATTGCCCGGGGTTTGACTGGGCTTTGAGTAACAAGGAATGGCATGTCTTGTGGCAGTGCTGCACTGGGTCTTAGCGAAGCACACAGGACACTCACAGGACCAGGTCAGGGACCAAAGGAATTTACATGGTCCCATGGGGGCTGGAGGAGGGACACAGCACCTTTCACAGGGAAATCCCAAAGGAGAAAGAGACCAATTCCGCCCGTGTACTGATTTTTCAACCCGTTTCTCTCCTCCCACTTCTGTCCCCTCCAGAATCCAGTCAAAATTGGCTCTGAGACACTCCTCTCTCTCATCTTCTTCTTACTGGTGGAAGAGAAAAGGGGCTTATGCCAGCCAAAAACATGGCATTGCCTTGTGGCCATTGCAGTTCCATCAGCCAAAACTATCTCCTGACTCAATTGCCCACAGCACTGGGGCTATTGCCGCCTGCCTTGCTGTGCTAGTCCCTGCTCTGCTGCTGCCTCCCCACCATGTCTGCCACCACTCCTCTCACCAGATGGCAGCTTCCTAGGACTAGGGCATTTTTCCAAGGCATGCCACCAGACCGGGTTTGCCATGCCTGTGCCCACAGTGCAGCTGGGACCCACAGAACCATCAGCTCCAATGGCTCAGCTGTCCCGTCGATGAACCAGACTCTGTACACTTGCAAAATATGGTCCTCCGCTTCACCCCCACCCCCCCTGGCTCTGCAGGGATTAGCTGTTGTCTTTCCTGGGGATTGCTCTAAAAATGGATAAAATTTCACTGATAGGATGGAAAAATAAAGGTAATTAATTCTGACCCATGGCATTTTCTGAAGGGAAACAAATATAAACAAATACATTCTTTTGTGTACATTTTTGTGTTTCATCAATTCAATGACAGATGCGAGATGCGCTTTTTGGTGAGAACAATTAAGTAAAGTGATGAAATTATATTTTTGTATTCATGTTTTATCTTCTTTCCCTGAAATGAGAAGGAAGGGACAGGTGGTGCCAGCCTAAGTCTCAGCAGCAGTGCGCAGCTCAGCACGGTCTCTCACGGTACCATGGTCTCTCTTGGGCTACCTGCGGGAGGGAAGGAGGCCTCCCCAGTTGTGGGCAGAGCAATGTTGCTTGCCCCCCACGGTAGACAGTACATATGGAGCAGCACCGCTGTCCCTGCATCACTCCTGGTTGCTGGGTCTGAGGGGGGCAGTGTGGTGGGCGGGGCCTCATTTACATATTCACCAGAACATTTACATATTCGTGAATGGTATTTCTTCGCAGCGTTATCTGCGCATGCATAGATCCTGCTTTTTTGCTGAAAAAGGAATTGTGAAGACTTGAAACTGCAAACATGAGAACTGTGAATAACCAGGTGTTTACTGTACTGCTTTTGGAGGATAGTTTTCATCCTTCCCTTACCCTAGCCCAGTTACTTCTGGTTGATAAGAGAAAACAGACTCTATTCATCTGTGGCTCTTGGCTGAACGTAAAACCCTGAGAGGTCATCAAAGCATCACTATCTTTATGTGCATAACAGCTGGTATCACAATCATGACAGAGTAGAGGGAAAGCTACTCATTTTGGAGACACTTAATAGTAAAGGGAGGGGTGATTGAGTCTAGCCTTGAGTGTCTCCTGAGGCAGACTGTGGACTTTTGGGGAAAGGTGGGTCACAATTTGACTGTGGATGTCCCTGTGAGAAGTCCCAATGAGCAGCACCAGTTACTAGCTACTGTTTTTCTATCTCCTTGCAAGAGGAGAAAGTATTTTCTGAATTTTTTATCCCCCTCAGTACTCTTCTGTACAGAAACATCATTTGTAGGAAGTCATCCTTCTAAGTGAACTGACTGAGGTGCGTCTCTCCCTCTGAAGTTTAGTAACACCACATACCGTGTGAAAATACAGCATATCCAATAGCAAAACATGGCCCTTTCATCCAGCAGTGGTGGATTACAACTTCCAGACTTGCTATAGCCCAAATAGTCCTTGGAGTGAGGCACTGAGATGAGACAGTTTATTTGCAAAATAGAGCTGTATTGCTAGCAATGAACTGAAGAACAAACAGAGAACTTTACACAAATGAAGCACTTGCTCTTTTTGAATTACAGGCATTGCATTTTTACTTCAGATGAAAAACAAACAAGCTGCTTTGTCTTGTCTCTCCTGCTTGCTTATAGACTCAGCTCAGCTTGGCGGCATGTAGATCAATTTGTTACAAGAGATCAGCATTTCCTTTTTAACCTTTTGCACTGTAAGTCCCCATAGGTTCCTGATGTTTTCATCAATTATATATTTTCATTTTCTACTGGTAATCAATAGCACTTTAGAACACTAATGTCATACCTTATCTTTGTCTTTGTCTAGTAAGTGAATAATAACTAAATAACACATTTCAAACAAAAGGGCAGATGAATATTCTCCCTCCAGTGCACAAAGAAACATGCAAAAAGAAATCACTAAACAACAGGACATTGATTTTTGTGGCTCCAAACTTTCCAGCTGCAGGCAGAAAAGACAAGAATAGAATTTAGTGCAATATCTTACTCCTGAAATTGCAGTTGGGCATGAAACTTCAAATGATGCTCCTCATTTTCTGAGCATTACAACTGGGTACAAGTTTGGTGCAGACCATATTAATGATGATAATTCAGTCTTTGGAAAGAAAAATAAATGCTTGCAGTCCAGCTTTTTTGACAAGACCTCTTCAAATGGTATGTGCAAACAGATAAAACTTTCAGATAATTGATATCTGGAAAACAAGTCTACATCTGTACTAGCAGACTTGAGAGTGTTGGGGAATAGCCTCAGACTCTGGTTTGCAATCATATATGCTGTTACATCGTTAACACAGGTTTTGTTAGAATTTTGGCTGGTGCTAAGAAGTATTCTCCCAAGCAGCACCAGAATGTATGTAGATTGGGAGATAGCACTCTTGGCCAACAGCTTGAACATGAATTTCCTATTTTGGCTATGAGAACTTGGCTGGGCAGATCAGGACAATGTCGTATCAGCTGGCCTTGAAGGGCAAATCTCTTCGGGTCAGTCTCTCTTTCATTGCAATTGCTAATGCAGACATGGTGAATGGGTACTAGCTGTATTTGATAAGCTTACTACCAACTGGAGAAAGATCATCTAATGGCTAATAGGTTGGATTGGAACTGGAGAGATTTGGTTCCTAGACATGGCACAGATTTTCAGTGTAACTTGAGGTCACTTAGATCCCCTGTGTTTCTTTCATCACTGGGGAAAGTATAACAGAACTTTCTTACTTTAAGGACTCTGGCAATGACATGTAGAAATACGTCATAGGTTGTAGCCTGCTTAATACAACAAAAGTTTCTTACCAGAGGTGTCTAGAATAATGTGGAATTTGACTGGGGAAAGTTTCCAGTTCTCTCTCTCCCCCCTACTGTTTATTTTTCCAAATCAAACTGTTTAGCTCCAAC
Organism: Pitta sordida; assembly: GCA_013390025.1. Taxonomy (NCBI): domain Eukaryota; kingdom Metazoa; phylum Chordata; class Aves; order Passeriformes; family Pittidae; genus Pitta; species Pitta sordida. Next base: position 59,809 of record WEKX01003155.1, read on the forward strand.
ACTGACTCTAGAGGCACTGGAATCTGACTGGGTTATTTTTGTCTTCTGTGAATTCAGCCAATCAATGTACTAGTAAGGGTTGAACCCCTGCTTGGAGTTTGTCAAAATATGTTTTGAGCTTGAAATATTTTGAAGACAACAGGCATATGGCATTTTCTGAGTAAGGTTTGTGTCACTGGAACACAGCTGTCAGTTATATTAGATGATACAGTGATGCAAAATTATAATGAAAATAATAACAGTAATAATAACAACAACTGAAGAATCACAGAATCACAGAATATTCTGAGCTGGAAGGGACCCACAAGGATCATCGAGTCCAACTCTTAAACAGCACCACTGCCTCCCTGGCAGGAATCGAACCCAGGTCTCCAGCATGAGAGATGGGGACACTCACCACTGTACTAAAGTGTACTAAAGAGAATAGTGAGAAACTTTAAAAAAAAACTGTACAAAAAAAGATGTATTTTTCACCCTGATTCAAGACAGTGTTTAAATTTATCCTTTATGTTAAGCACACCTTTTTCAAATAAAAACTGATGTAATCTGATTGTGGAAAGAGTAGTTCCTCATGCTAGACAGCAATTATGTCCAGAATGAGATGCAAAACAAAAGAAGAATCCATCTAGGCAAATTTTTCTCACCAAATTTATTCTCTACCTGCTGATAGCAGTGCTGGATTTTGGCGTTACATAATTTAACGCAGTGGACTCTAACAGTCCTGTGGCTCCTTCTCTCCTGTGTGTCAATAGGCAAGCCCCCAGATTTGTTTTCAGCAGAGCATTCCCAAATACGTACTAATGCATTGATGTACGTCCTGATAAAATTATTCTGGCAAATCAGTGTAAACTTGCAGGTGCAAGTTTAGGCATACTGCATTTCTCATTGAGGCAGGGATGCAATTGAATGAAGCACCTCTATCTTATTCTAAACAGACTTCATTTGTTAGCATGATGACTGACTTGTTGGGAGTATATGTGCAGAGTATGGACAGGCACAACAGAGCTTTAACTTATTGCATTACCCGGTCATCTGCTCCTGCTGTCAGCCAAGTAATTGTCCCCACCTGTCGTGTGGGAGACCCAGGTTCGATTCCCGCCAGGGAGACAGTGTTAAGAGTTGGACTTGATGATCCTTGTGGGTCCCTTCCAACTCAGAATATTCTGTGAAGTTTACGCTCACCTCTAGCAGTGGATCCTGCACTTGGGTTATACCCACATATATTAATACATATCTGAGATTTTTTTGTCTTGGTCCTTTATAGGACAAGAGGCATCCATGAATTCTTACTTCACCTGGATTTGCTTGTCTGACAACTTTGTGGCATTTCACTGTTCTTTTGTATTTCACAATCTGTTTTATGTTTCACTAACTGATCTAATTCTGAAAGTGCAAGGGATGAAACCTCTATCTCTCTCAAGGTATAAGAGAAGTGAACAGTTTAAATTATTCACCCTCTAACTTGATTTTCCAAAATCTGTCTCTTTTTATCCAGAATGTTAAATATAATTTTAGTAACTGATCAGCAACAAATGTCTGAAGTTCTAGGAATGAGGAATTCTTTCTCTGATTCCATGCGTTAAAATTTCTAAGAGCTAGGAAAACCTTTCTTCTCCTTTTTTTATGCTTAAATAGTTAGAACATGGGGTAGCATGCTTAATTTGGCTAGAAATCCTTTCTTTTCCAGCTGCTTACACATCTCAAGTCAGTGTAAAAGACATAATTCTGTAACAAGTCTTTCTCAAGACTGCCCTTTAGCTTAAGATAGTCCTTGGCCTCTGGAGGGCTTTCTGCCCCCAGAGATTTATGTATCTGTTTCTTCAATCACCTCAGACCTGCATACCAGCACAGGTGTGAATTAAAGAAGTTTTCAGACTTGCCTGCCAAACTTTCCATAAAAAACCCACTAAGATTTCTGTGCAGATGAGGGTAGAGAGGGGACCTGTTGAAGTGGATATGCTTCTTTTAATCTTGACTACAATACAATCAGATTTTTCTATTGATCTTTGATCTGAAGTACAAAACGTCCCTTAAACCACAGGAATTCAACATATCTATTGAATTATCTATCTATCTAGCAACAGTAGAGTCAATTTTTAGAAATATGTATTCACTTACTATATAATTTTAATTATATTATTTGAGCATCTGACATACTTCTTTGGTTTTCAGAAGTTTGGAGAAAATTGTGTCTTCACAGGTGGACTTACTTTTTTACTCTGGAGTTAAATTTTATGTTCAACACTTAAATGCTCTCAATTCATCCTACTGATGTTATTGAGAGTTTTTAACTTCAGTAGGAGTTCAATCAGGCCCTAAAGAACATTGGCGTCAGCCACAAAGGAGCAACAAAGAACCATTTCTTCAGAGAAATTCAATCAAATATCTCTTCATGAATTAGAAAAGGTAAGAAAGGAGCGACTTGAGGAAATCATCTAAAATGACGCAATGAAATATCTAATATCACAGGCAATAGAAATTTATACAGTTCCAGATTATTTTATTTCTTTTAATTATTCTTTGTGCAATAGAACTTAGCAAAGGTGATGCACCCATAGAATTATAAGCATCTTTAGCGTGGATTATCACACAAAGTTTTTTCAGTACTGAAACTCTCATGAATTACAAGGCCAGAATGCAGCTCTCTATCATGTCAGGCATTTTGACACAAAGAAATAAACTTGAAAACAATATTAACCTAGTGGCATGCAAGCACCCTCTGGGGCTCATGGAAAGACTGTAAGGAGATCAAGGAAAAACACTATGTTAAAAATGCAGTCAACGTGTTCCAGCAGCAGCTGGGTGTGGAAAGCATAGATAATAACTAATAGACCGCACTTCACCTAGAGGCCAGAGGTCTTTATTTGGACTGGAATTCACATTTTCCAGATGGTGATCAACAGCCACAACTGATGGATTGCATGAATTTTTAATTTATTTATTTTGATAATAAGGCAGTTCAATTTTTTGAGCTTTCTTAAGTGCATGGTTTCCTTAGCAAATTAATAGATAATGGGTGTAAATGAAGAGTAGGAAGTAGGTTTTTCCTCTTTGATGGTTTTCAAATTCTTTTTTGGACAAAGAGGAGCTGATTTGTCCTGTAATATTAATGAGAAAAAATAAAAGTGAGTCATTGTTTAAGAGATGCAAGGGTACAGCAACAACAGTGCAAACACTGTATGACATTCTGGATGCTGAAATGTAGAGTCCTGTTTTGACAACCAAGTGGTCTCTCATTGGTGGTGGATGTACTATTTACATCCATTTGGGAAATGAGCCTTCAGGAAGTTGAAATATAATTATCCTGTTACTTGTTCTTAGTGGGGGAAAAAAGAAAAGACAAACTCCCACAGGGAATTTCCTTCTTTATTTTCAATGAACTACGTTAATCCAGTGACATTCATAGAATCACTAAGTAAGGGCATATGAACTTCTTGAGAAAAAAATATAGACTTGGTATTTCAGTACATCTCCCTGCCTTTTGTTGGTTTTGACTGGAAGATAATTAAATGGAGAAACAGAATACGTTCTGGGAAAGGCAGAGAGCAAAAAATTATAGAACACTGCAGCGTCTCAGCAGTATCTGCTTGAGATCAGTTATATCAGCAATAATGTGAAATATTTTGCATCCTCATTGCTTATGTAAGAAAGAAGACCAATTCTTCACAGATGTGAGAGTACCATAGGTGGCAGTAACGTGGGAATTAAACTTGTAAGAAGACATCTTGTTTCCATTTGTTTTCAGAGAAGCTTAAACAACTGCCACATCCATCAAATAGCTTCTGCTCTGTGAACTTGTGAAGTGGTTTACGAAGTTTTATGGCTTCTGTATCTGAAGTTAAGCATGCTAGTCGAGAACATCTGTCTGTCAAATGCGACTGCCTTTGTGCACTGCGGTGTCTGCATTGGAGGGCACAGGCACCATCAGAGGTTTGCTATGGCAGCTGACTCTCATGTTAGTCAAGTACAAGATCCTACATATGCTGAAGCAGTGAACAACTCAATTCTTTGTCAAACTGTTCCATTTCCAAATGTTGGCTTCAGGGTGTTTTAGATATTTCGGAGTGTTCAGATACTTTAAAGAATAAAATGTGGTAATGCCATGTTATCTTTATTTTTGCATCAGTAAGTTATCATGCAGCACTTGTGGTTTTACAAGTCATATTGCCTCCAGCCTGTCTGACTAACTGGGTAATATTGGCTTTCAGGGAAACTTAGGAGGGTATACAATTTTTTAAGGGCTTGTTTGTCTAAAGAGCAAATGGAGAGGTTGTTTATCCCTGACATTTGTTAGTGTGGCATTTACATCTCCTTTTGATATTGTGGTGGCAAGACATTGTTTGATAAATAAATGAAAACAAAGCTGTACTTTTTTTTCTCATGGAAATGCATTTAGAATGTCAACAGACCCCAAAGTCACAGTATCACAGTATCACAGCATTCACAGTATCACAGTATAGGTAAGGCTGGAAAGGACCTTGAAGATCATCTAGTCCAACCAATAGCCCAACTAACCTAGCATCTACATCTAGATCATATAATTCAACACCTCATCCAGCTTACCTAGAAACACTTCCAGGATTGGTGAGTCAACCACCTCTATGGGCAACCCATTCCAAGTCCGGATCACTCTTTCAGTAAAAAACCTTTTCCTAATATCAAGTCTAAACTTTCTCTGCTGAAGCTTAAGACTATGACCTCTCATCCTGTCACCAGAGACCAAGGAGAAAAGACCAACCCCTGCCTGGCTACAACCTCCTTTTAGATAGTTATAGACAGCAATAAGGTCACCCCTGAGCCTTCTCTTTTCTAGGCTAAACAGACCCAGCTCTTTCAGCCTTTCCTCATAGGTCTTATCTTCCAGCCCCTTCAGCCCAATGGATCTGGCCAACTCTGCCATTTACCTGCAGCCTGGCTAAACATTTGCTGAGTCCAATTTGGAGAAAGTTGTAATACAGATGATTTCTGGAATATGTCTTTTTAAAAGCCCATTATTTTCTCAGTAGTCTTTGCTGATATATTGCACCATAGCTAGGCATTCCTTTAAATTAGTGCCTGTGAGCCAGTGAATGAAATCCTCTTTGGAGGCATCTCCAAGTTTATCTTCTTGGAGATCATCCCCTCAAGCCCAGTAGCCAGGAGGGGTATGATGTGAGTTCCAGTACAGTACAGTAGTTTTGTACTAGCAGGAGATTTGTCTCATGAAAAGGAAATCCTCCAGAGAGACATGGAGAAAAGGATTTGAATCTCAAATCACTTGTGAATCCTTGGGACATTTGTGTGAGAAACTTGCTGTGTCCTCCTCTCTGCACTGTGAGGCAGACATAGAGGAGGTGGTCCAGCCACTGTTCTTACACAGTTTTGTCAGCACACTTCAACAGAACAGGTCTTCTTTGGTTTGCTGAACTGAGGGTGTGAAATCAAATTTAATTTTTCTCTGATTAAAAACTATATATCTCATGTCTTCACCTCAAAAATGTACAGACAACAAACAGTTTTGAATTAGAAGCCTGTATTTTTTATTTAGTAAATCCAAAGAGAGGTATTTAAAAATGTAGTTTCAAACAAATAAGAAAAAGAATAAATGGTAATACTGTGGTCTTGTCAAGGTGACAGTGAAAAAAAGAGGTTGAAAGACTATACAGTGCGTATGGCATTTTCTTTTCCTTTTTCAGGATATACGAGGGGAAAAAAAGCTGTCCAAGAGAGTATTTAGAAACAAGGAAATACTTTCACGGAATAACTTTTGAGACTAATGGGAATGGATCTCTTGTGATTTTAAATGTATTCCAATACTATGCTAACACATGCAAAGGATGAAGGAAACAAGTTACAAATGGTGAGTGTCAAATTCGCAAATCAAGGCAGAATAATTCATCCTAAGAGATAATTTATACCGACTAAGCTGTCTGAGTCTTTGGAGATCAGTTTTTGGCATGTATTTCTCTACAGTTTGTACAGCAGACCACAACGTATTATATAGATGATTCATGGGCTGGAGAATTTCTTCACATGCAGGGTCCAAGGTGGGATGGCTCAACTACAGAACAATTTTTAAAATTCCTTTGCACCATGTGTTTTGGACTACTTTCCAGTGGTTTAAAACTCTGACTTCTCAATAGCTGAACAAGATATTAACAGGATAAATTACTCACTCACTGCATGTAGGCAAATTACCAGGGAGAGGTGACTTATGAAAGCAGTTGTGTCTCTTAGATGCTTAGGCTTCAGCTATAATGCTGGTAAAGATGATGGTAATAATATTAATGGTGAGAATATGTTGTTATTAAATAGACTGCAATCACATCTTTATTTATTTCCAAAGCTGTGGTCTGTTCCCTCTTAGCCCTGTAAAAGACGGAAAAAAACGAAAAATGAGAAAACGTAGAGGGGATTCTGGCCAAGAGGAACAGAGAGGCAAGTAATGTTGTGACTGTCTGGTTTCATATTATTTTCAAAAATTTTCAATAATATTTTAAAATTAATTTAAAATAGTTTAAATAGCTCATATAACTTTGCAGACTTTGGTAACTCTTTGGATTAGTGATATTAAAAATCAGACGGAAAAAATAACAGTATCTCTTTATAACAGTAAGAGCAGAGACTGCTTTAATATCTTGCTGCTATTAAAGTTTGCAGCATTTGAAATATTTAATAAAGTTTATGATGATAATTCTCCATTCACTGCAACCCTTTCTTTTCTTAATCCATTTTTGCGTTCCCTGACTGTTTGACCTTCTGAATGATGCTAAAATTTATTGGAGGGTCAAAAGGTCATAGAGGCCCACATGACAAAAAGCAAGACAAATGAAGGTAGGATATCTAGGCAAAATCAACACATTTCTCAAGGCTACTTCATATTGTGCAAAACATACCAGGGCTGATTATAAGCAGGGTAGATAGAAGTTTGCTTTATACATATTAAAGGTGCTTTTTATGCTCTTAGGGGAAAAACCTCGTTTGCAAGCTTTGCATTCCAGGACCTGTAACCAAATGCCAAGACTTTTCAGATGTGCCAAGTTCAAAATCTAAGATTTCAGGTTCACTTGCCAGCTCACATTTTCCATTTGGCAGCACCATTCTATACAGCCCTGCCAGTAGCTGGCCTCTGAGATTCCTCTTTACAAGGCCTGGGATTTAATTTAAATTTTTTTTTTCAAACCTTATTCCTTATTGTTCCATGAACATGAAAGTCAAAAATTTCAAGATAAACCCAGGCTCAGTAAAATCCATTTCTTCCGGCTGAAATGCCTCCAAGAGAGTGACCGCTTTGTGAAAACCTTGGAAATTATTTCTGTCTTATCCAAGGGAGTTTATTTGTTACCTGCAGTGATATTTCTTTGTGAATACACATTTGTCAGGGGAATCCTGTCTCTTAGTGTGGAATTCTTTTTTGTTCATTTTCTCACTGTGCATGCCTAGTTCCCCTTTCTGTTAATGAGAGTTTAATGTGCTCTTTGAAATGAAGAAAAAAATCTCTATGCAACTGATACAATTAAAACTTAAAGAGGTAGGATGACTTCACTTGAGAAGGGGATAAACAGCTGCCTGGCTGTAAGTTTCATGCTTTGCTGCCACAGGAGTCAAAGTGCAAAAAATTGTGTGAGGTTTTTTTGTTTGTTTGTTTTTTAATTTTTTTTTTTTGTGTGGTGGTATTTGTTTGTTTGGTTTTGGTTGAGGTTTTTCCCTCCCCTCATTTTAAAACAGTACTTGAAAGGGAGAGACAGTAGGAATGGAGTGGTAAAAGAGCTGTAAATTTTCTGTATGTGATTAATCAAGTGATTCCCTAAAATAAATAAAATGAAACTATTCAAAAGAGGATAGTGGAAAAAATCGATTGCATAAATTTCAGTGACATTAGTTTGGAGGTCATCCTTTTTCTGTTATGTTCTCATTTTGATGGTGTCGGTTCAGACCAGTCCTGGATAATTTAAATAAACATAATGTTTTTCCTTGTTCTGACGCCCTCTAGTAGTCCGTTCATTCAAGCTTTAACAAAATATTTTGGCAACAAATCACAATGACGTATTTATTCTTGCAATCCCCCCTGTCTACCCTTAGAGAAGATCCATGACTTAGCATATGAAGTTGATTACCTCTCACCCCAATTAATATTTTTATAATGAGTACCAAAGGAAGAAATAATGTTTTGCCACTTATCGAGTGTTACTGGGATAATCTTTGAAACTCAAGACTCAGGTCATTGACAGAACTGACATGATGACAATCACATTGCTGAGGTTTAAACCCTGCTTCAGTGATGAATAAATTGGTCAGTTTAATTTCCAGTATTATCAATTTGAATCCTCGAGTAACAGAATGAGAGAGATGCAAATGTCCAAGGATTATGAAGATTTACCAGAGGTTAGATTTGTAATTCCACCCATTTCTGAGCCTATTCAGGTGTTAATTAAAATAGAAACTATGAAGAAATGAATCAGGAATTATAGTCATGTTTTCTCTGAGCAGAACTACATTATTTTCAAGTACAGTGTTAAATATTTTTTACACTATTATATGACATGATATTGTATAATAAATTATATTTTCCCCTTGTCAGTAGGTTGATTGCAGTGCACCACTTTCTAGCTGGCAAAATTCAGTTGTCTCAGTTTTAAAGAATTGGAAGCATCTGAGATGTTATTGAACAGCCCCCATTTTGTTTTTTAAAATTGTGCAGTAATGCTTAAATACACTTTAAGAACACCAAAGAAGCAAAGGCAGTTGACAGCTACCTGACTGAAATACTGTTATAAAGTTGTTCCTTGGATTTCTTCTATGGGGAGAATTGGGCTGTTTCTGGAAAGCTGTGTTTTACCAACAAGAAGAAACACCTTGCATAGAAGTTTACCTAGGAGTCACACTGACTTACCAAAAAACCATTTCCACTTGACAACTACTGTTTACAAATACGGAAGGGTTGGTTGACGATATTGTAGTCAGAGGAAATCCGGGTTGCAGTGACCATGAGATAATAGTTTTTTCAATTGACAGTGTGATGAGAAAGGGCATGAACCAAACCTCCATGCTGGACTTCCAGAGGGCAGACTTCGGACTATTTAAGGATTTAATTAGGAGGGTATTATGGGAAACAGCCCTCAGTGACAAGGGGGTCCAGGAAGGCTGGACATACTTTAAGAATGAGTTCATGAAGGCACAGGGGCAGCCAGTCCCAGTGCACTGAAAGATGAATCGTAAGGGTAGAAGATCAGCCTGGGTGAGCAAGGAGCTCCTGAGAGAACCAGGGGAAAAAAAGAGGGTGTATGGACTTTGGAAAAAAGGGGAGGTAAGTCAGGGTGTGTTTAAGGGAGTTGTTAAGTCATGTAGGAGAAAAATTAGAGAGACAAAAGCCCAGATAGAACTCAAACTAGCCATTTTTGTGAGAGACAAAAGCCCAGATAGAACTCAAACTAGCCATTTTTGTAAAGGAAAACAAGAAATGTTTTTATAAATACATCAACAGCAAAAAGACAGGCTGCAACAACTTTTATCAGATGCAGAGGGCAATATAGTAACTAGAGATGAGGAAAAGGCAGAGATACTTAGTGCCCTCTGTGCCTCCGTTTCTAACAGTAAGACAGATTGCTTACAGGACAACTGGACTTCTGAAGTGGAGGACGGGGTAGGGGTGCAGTATAATCCCCCTGCAATCCAGGAAGAGGTAGTTAGAGACTTGCTGAGCAGCTTGGATCCTCACAAGTTCATGGGACCAGATGGGATCCATATGAGGGTGATGAAAGAACTAGCAGATGAACTCGCTAAGCCGCTCTCCATAATTTACCAACAGTCCTGGTTTACCAGTGATGTACTGGAAGACTGGAAATTGGCTAATGTGACACCCATCCACAAGAAGGGCAGGAAAGATGATCTGGGTAATTATAGACCTGTCAGCCTGACCTCAGTCCCGGTCAAAGTCATGGAACAGATATACACCTGCAAAATAACAACATTAGATCTATAGGAGAGGCAGGTCCTGCCTGACCAACTTGATCTCCTTTTATGAACTGGTGACATGCCTGGTTGATGATAGAAAGGCCGTGGATGTTGGGTACTTGGGTCTTAGCAAAGCCTTTGACATGGTTTTCCATAGTAAGCTTCAGGAGAAACTCTCAGAGTGTGGGTTGCATAGGAGCATTCTGTGTTGGGGTAGGAACTGGTTCTATGGACGAGCTCAGAGACTGTTTGTAAACGGTGTTACATCCAGCTGGTGGCCGGTAACTAATGGAGTCCCACAGGGATCAGTGCTTGGCCCAGCACTGTTTAATATCTTTACTGATGATATGGATGAGGGAATTGAGTTCAAGCTGGGGGCAAATGTTGAACTGCCAGAGGGCAAACGGGCCCTTCAGAGGGACCTTGATAGGCTAGAGAAATGGGCAGATTCCAAGAATNTTCCTTGCTTGGGAGCTGGACTAGAAGATCCTTGTGGGTCCCTTCCAACTTGGAATAAGTTGTGAACCTGTAAGGTACAATGACTAATAGCACTGAAAGGCCATGCAGGTACAATTTATATTGAGGAATTCCCTTCTTGCAGTCTGTTTTCTTTTTTCTTTTTTCTTATTGCAATTATAAAAAGCTATTTATGCCAACAGCCAGTTCCACCCCACCTCAGGACAGCTGTCTGCAAGACCTAAAGAAAGGCAAAGACCAGGTGAACAAATGTCTATAAATGTGTGTATTTTATGACTTTTCTCCCATTATCTTGGTTATTAATGTAGTTTATTACTGTTAATTTTTCAACCCCTTCTTTATATTAGAGATGTAATTTACCCCTTTCTCTCAATTGAAAGAACTTCATTAACCTCTTTTGCTCATGATGATTGATCTTTTGAATGTCCTGCCATATGGAAAAACAGGGTGTGTATGTGGGTGGATATTATGTTACATTAATTGACAGATAGGTGTCTTTGGGAGAGGAGAGCTTTCCTTCTAGTTTCAGTTACCCAGGACAGCTGCTCAGACTATGCTTAATTATTGACTCAGAAGTGCCTGACTGGCATTTGGGATCACGATGAGCCTTCCAGCTACATTTGGCTTTGCTCTGGCATGGGTGAAACCAGAAGCACAGCAGAAAGCTTCCCCTGCAGCACAGATTCCCTGGCACCTAGAGGAGGCTGGAGCCACAGCATTCCTCTAATAATTGGTGGATCTGTAACATACCAGGACCAAGAAGATGAGATGCTATGTGTCTCATCCAACTCTGTAAGACTGGATGCAGATTTTAGTCCCAAAGTTTCAGTTTCTTTCTCTATAATAAGTAACATTTACTTTGTCTCTCAGTACTTTCATGCATTTTTAATTATTTGACTTCAAAAACTTTTTGTATTGATAACCTTAGACAGAAAGATGATGTAACTTCACAATATTGTGTGGTTAAAAATATCTCATCTTGAAGATGTTCTTTCAAGGATGACAGTTGTAAAATTTCAATATACATTAAAATTACTTATTTATTTAGACTAATGCATTGTCATAACACATAAACAAGGGAAAGAGTGATTTTCTCAATATCTATATGCCAAGATGTGACACACCACTTCTTTACTGTGCGTCTGCATGTGTTTGTCTCTTTTTGCTGCAGTTTGGCTTTGTGTCAACCTCTTTTGTTCCCAGACATCTGGGAGATCATACATGTTGAGCTTCGCAGTTGAGGAAGCTGACCTTTGCAGTGAGCAGGGAAGGTGGTAGGGCGGCATCATCTGGCTGCACATTCTTGTGAGTAAACCCAGAAGAAACAGAGGTGGGCTGATTTTAGGAAACAATAGTTTTGACATTGACATTTTAAACGTTATCATTCATGAATAAATGTTATATTTGAACCCTGTGGTCAAATTCCTGTTCCTTTCTGTTCTGCATACAGGTGACTTGGGCACCGTTCTTTGGTCCTCTGGCAGTTTTACACATCTCTGAAATTCACCCAGCTTCACAGAGCTGCCTCCCACCTGTGCTCATATAGGAAGAGATGCTGAGAGAGATGGAAGATGAATTATCTATTTATTTATTCATTACAAATGCTTCTTTGGCCTGACAAAATCTGGTGAGCTGGAAAAGCCTTTTTTGTCACTCATGTTCTCTCTTATCCTCTGCAGGAGACACAGAGGATTTAAAGGTCATTTGAAAAGCAGCCTTTTGATCTTTGAGAGCCCTTTCAATATTAACCTCAGTTCTGGTTTACAAAGTCATCATTATTAACTACATTTGTGGCTACTGCTATTTTCCTGAGATTGTAGAGAAACCTGAGATACTAATTGCAGTGAGCTAATTTGGCCATACCATGCAAACTTCCTTAAGGCATTATTTAAGGATATATTTTCCTTTACACAGTGTATTTGAAAGAGGGAACAGACTACAAATGCAGCAGAAGGTATGCTTTCATACTCCTGTACTTAAGAGTAGATGGTATAATTAGCTTTCAATGGTAGGTGAATACTATCTCATAGTATCTCGTAGAATGAGAACACACAGAATAAAGCAGTAGCTTTAGCTTAATGATAATCAGTGATAATGATGATAATAATAATAGTACTTAGAACTTTAATGCAGAGATTTGCATCTTTAAAGTGCTATGCTAAACATTGACTTAATTACTGTCACATCTTCAGGGAACGTAGGTATTATTGCCCTAACTTAATAGATAAGGAAATAGAGATATAAAGGAATGAAACGACTTGCCAAGGGCTCTGCAAGAGACTGTAAAGGGATTCAAGCTTTCCAGGTCCCTTTACTGTATGCTCCCTCATACCAGGCTAATTATGCACATTGTGGGGTTGCTCTGTGCTTTTGAAACTTGAGTCAAAGCCTTTTGAAATTAGAACTGTGTGTAACATATTCTGAAGGTTATATTTTTTAATCAGTAAGTGATTAGGAAAAATATTTTATTATTATTTTCCTCTCTATGTCAACCTGAAACACTTAGTCAGGAGCAAAATTTTCAGTTTTGTTTTTAAATATGTATATTTATTTATTAAACCTTTTAGAAAACAACTTCTGAAAGAAAGGTCAAAATTTTATACAGGGTAATTCAAGAAACAGATTTTTCTGAAATTACTTTCATTATTAATTGTGGTGAAGTGTGTTTGTGTGGCCTGGAATTATTTGTCAAATTTCAAATTTATTAAACTTGTCTCTGACATGCAAATTGAGTATTTTTTTGTTTGTATCTTGTAGACATATTTTGCCCAGTTCTTATTAAAATCACTGTGAGTCTTTCTGCCTCAGTTATTTCTCCTCACGAAAAGACTGGAGATCAGCCCTCTGATTTAATTACTTGCGGAATATATGGTGAGTAAAATGGTACGATGTTTACATAAAGTGTTTTCTGACCGTAGCCACAATTTAAGGTCATGATGAAATCTGTAAGATGAATTGTATTCCAGAAGTATGAAGTGAAAACATCAGCTTTTAGCTATAATTATTTCCCTGTGCAAAAGACATTAAAATTAGACTACAGGAATGAATTTTGCTTTGACTGCATTCACTATGCTTTTAGCATAGATCTTGTAGGCACTGCGGTTCTGGTTAATTAAGTCTGAGTCGTAGCTCACTTTGATAAGAAATGTAGTTCTGTATCTGTAAAGCATAAGGCAATAAAAAATGTCAACATCTGCATTTGTAGGATTTAAAAGGAGCTTTTGATAATTGTTTTCCTGCTTCCTACCTTCTGTCACTTTTTCTTAACAGTGGATCAACCCACACAAGTGCATAGGTATTTAAAACCTGGATGTGCTGAGACCCTTCTTGTGAAAAACTTGAAGTTCCCCTCTATACTGGCAGCCTTACTAGAGACAGCTGGTGTCATATTTATGTAGTTCAGCACCTACGATGTACATGGGTTTTGCTGGTACTCCGAAGAGAGATGACATCCAGCTTCATGTATCTTTATTGATTTTTTCATTATACCAGCAGTAATTTCTGGGTGTGTGAATCCTTTGTGCAGCCTCTCAAAATAGTCTGACCTAAAGATTCCAACAGTTTCGGTAGATGAACTTGAGGAATGCTTTGTCTGTTTCTAGAATAAGTTGATTAATTCAGTTAATCAAAACATCACACATTTTTATCCAACAGGGTCTACATATAATTTTCATTAAATTTTTTTTAATTTTAATTTTTCTGGTTTTTTGTCCATATTTTCATGACTGAACATAGCAGTAGAAATTAGAAGCACTGAGAAAACAGTGGAGAAACTTTCTGAAAGACTATGTTTGTATTTGCTTTCAACAGACATTTTACAATGAAAGCCAAATATTTTTCTAATATTCGGTTTTCGATTCAGGGTAAATGTAAAGAAGCTATTTCTATAAAGGCAAAACAGGCTATAAGAGAAAGAGTGGTTAGTCACACAGCTCAAGACTTTTATAAAAACTGTTTTTTTTTTCCAACAAATTGCTTTGAATGAATAATATGGGCTAAAATAAATCCCAGGCATTAACTAGCAAATAATTTCAATGAAGTTCAAGAGAACCACAATCTAGCAATAAGGTAAGAGAAGTGTGTATTCTTTTATATAATTAGTAAGAATTATTCACTACACTAATAAAACTAAGTGGCTTTTTGGGAAGTTGAGTACAAATGAAATATTGAATTTGGTTCATCCTGACAATCCATATTACAATATCAGAGATTAGGTTTTGTCTACACATAGTTCAATGGGCTCCTGGCTTTGAGGAGTACTATATAAGATGCAAGACCTAATGGAGTGGAATAAAAAATTTGGACTTGAAAATGAAACTTTGCTGTATTATATGTTGAACACACAAGGTGGCAGAATGAGCTCAGGGCTATGCCACAAATAAGAGGCAGTGAAGCATCATTGCATTCAGTCAACAATGTATCCTTGCTTGCCCTAGGAATATGCCAGGTTGCTTCTGCACATGTAGAGGGACAGAGGAGAGTATTTTAGTACAGAATTTTTTGGTGATTATCCAAGTGCTTCAATTTCATTTGGAGATTTATTGGAAACTGTTAAAAGCCTGTGGCTGACTTTGAACATTAATAACCATACAATGTTGAATCTGCTCACAAACTCAGTTTTACAGAAAACACAGTTTACTTTTTATTGATACATTGATTCTCTTAAGTGGGTCTGAACTCTTCACATGAAGGATGGCTGCAAGAACAGGCATGAAGGGAACATTTTGCTTTTCATTATCAATTTATGGCTAAATTCACTTCTGTCATAAATGAGACTCTTGACTTTCCTTGTGTGTTGTATTTGCTTATATGCTCTGCCTGAGCATGGCAGGTAGATCTATGTGGCTGAACTGAGGTTAACCCAAAAAGGAGAAATTGAAGATCAAGACAAAGAGCAATTTCCATGGCATTACTTTGACCAATGAGTTCAGGAATGGAAGCAACCCTTCTTTCTATACTCGTACAGCTACCAGATGCTCACTTCTTTAGGCAGGGCTGAGCTGTATCACCAAAAGAGGCTTTGAATGCAGGTCATGGGTGAGCTCCTATGTTTGCTTACTCAGTTTGCCTTTGTGGAGCTACAGCACAGACAAAATGATGGAGAATTTCAGCTATAAGAGGGGATTCCTTTCAGTCTTCTTGACGTGAATTGCACCAGTAAAGCATAAAAGTGTTGCGCACAGCTAAGGGTTGCTTGAAGAGACATAAGTCATTGTAGGATGCATTTTAAAAGTATTTGATAACATATTCTGCATCTGAATTTACATGTGTCTACAACTGAATGAAATAACTGAGCAGGACAGTTTTATTAAGTAAGGGTTTAAGAACTTGTATCTCTGCATTGTTCCTTATGCAATATATTTCTGGAAGCTCAGGAGAAGCTATTAGAGATTGTTCACCCTTGCAACCTTTCCAACAGATGTTCAGCTGTTTGTTTTTTCCTTCACAGCCTTAAGATATTTGGCTAAGCGTTAGAACAAGGCTGGAACAGGTCACAAAAGTGTTTATTTCCCAGAAAATTAAATTAACTAGAAAAATAGATGGCAATTAATAAAACAAGCCATCTGTAATGTACTAATGTGAACTTGAAAAAAAAATGACTGAAAATTTGAAATTTAAAGCTAGAGCAGACACTGGAATGACCACCTTTCTCGTTGCACAGAGAAAAGGTTGCAAAATGGCAAAGAAAAAGAAGAGCCAAGAGAAAAAGGCAGAGAAAATAACTGGGAGTCATTTTGCATCAGCTGCATTTGCTTTTGACTCTTTAGTCATTCAGGGGAGCTGTAGTCTGTGAGGCTCATGAGGTTTCCTGAATGACATATAGTCATACCTAAAAGAGTTTTATTTTGGCCCACACCTTAATGCTGTGCTTTAGGACTGAGAGCTCCCTAAACCCCTGAGTCCAGCACTTTCCATAATTGTATTTTGACTTTCAGCTGTAAGCTTCTGGTTCACAGCTGAGCCTCTGCGTTTTTGTAACCTATCATCCACTGTCCCATTGCAAAATCAGGGAGGTTATTTTTAATTGCCAGTGGTTTTAACGTAGCTGCTTGAATGTACACTGCACAGGCTTGAATCATTCACACACACTTCTCAGCCTAGATGAGGTAACTGAGTAGGGACAGCTTCTCAAAATACTACTCTGCCGTGCCTGCCTGTGAGTCCTCGCTCTTAGTACAAAGTCAGGCACTAACAACCTAAGCCACTGCAGGGGATGCTTTGAGTTAAACTACTAGTCTTGCAAAGAAATGGGAAAAAATTCCTTATACCAGCTCCTTATCACCTCTAAGTCACTAATTACTGCAGTTCAGTCTGATTTGCCTCATGGCAGCCTGCTGCCGTTGATGGGGCATACCTAAGAGAGATGGAGCTCCTCTGGATATCCAAGTCAGGGGCTATGGGGTGGTTAAGGATAATGATGAGGATGGCTAGTGAGCTGGGGCACACAGCTGGGCTCAGGCATTTTGGATGCCATCTCTCATGGTATACCATTCACAAGGTCCCAAGCTGCAGTGCAGTGTGTGAGATAGGATAGCAAAACTGAATACACCGAATATACACGAGTAGTAGGCAGCAACCTTTATATAACAAGTAACTATTTAATGTCTGAAGAGGCATTGAAGGCTCTCTGAACCCTGAGAGAGCAGCTTGGCAGTGAGACAGCCATAGCTGAGTCAGAACAGAAATGCAAAGCTCTCCTCCTAAGAGCAGGTGATGTGGGGCAGCTGCCTTTGTCACTTTGCAAAATCATTTCACAGAATAATGTCTGCATATTGATTAAATAAGTAGCAACTGATTGAGTTTCATTTCATATCAAACACTCTCACTAGCCTCAGCCAGTGCCCCTGGAAAGCAGAAGGAAAGCAGAGGTGCAGCAGTACTGAGAGTGCTGGCGCTGACAGCAGTGCGATGAGTGAAAGTATTAATGGCAGTGACACGGATGCTCTCACAGACTCAATCCTGCTAAATGTAAGTGTCATTCACACCGACACAGCACACATGGAAGCAGGGCACGCTGTCTCTGGACACATATGCACATGTGCACCCACACCTACGTATACCTATATGATAAAGAATTCTTGTGATGTGTGGTTAAACAAACCAGACAGGGTGAGAACCTGCTGTGGGGTTCATGTGGACACTGAAAATGTTCTTGTTTGGGCATGCCGCTGAAAAGCTTCCAGGGCAAATATACATGGATGACTCCAGTGTCTGAAAAGAACTGCTGTAGCCCTGCTGTATAGTACAGGAAGCTACAGATAGTCCCTGAAAGCCTTTGTAATGTAATATGAAGCAAAACACCGGAGAAAACCAGGAGGTAATTCTGTTGATTAATGCCATTCTTGTTGTTATTGATGATTTAGCTGCCTGTGCAAAACAAAGGTGTGCAATCAGTTCATCTTGGAAAAACCTGTACAACTGAATAAAGGAAATTTTTGCCTAATCTATTTCATACTAATTTCTCCATGCCCCAAATTCAGGGCTTGATCCAATATGAATTGACATGGATGAGAGATACTCCATCCACTGCAGTTGTCTTTGGATCAAAACTTCATTTTAAAGTGAGCAAATACTGCATGCTGAATTCACGTTAATCTGAGTTGTCACTATCTGTTTCTTGAGAAGCAGACAGGTTTGATATTTCCTGTGTAGCCAAATGAGTATTAGCACTTATGTGCTGGATGTGTGCAAAGCCAGCCTGAGTACATCAAAGTTTTGGTAAGAGCCGGGGCCCTGTGGACTGCTGCCTGAAACAGACTGCCTCAGTCGAGTGTCTGTCATAGGGCTCTTGCTGCTGCGCTTCTGCACAGAGTCATTTACCACCCAACAAACAGTGCTTACGAGGCATTTTTCAGAAACCTCAGTGGGGCTATACCTGGGGCTTTGGCTATTTAAACATCTTAAAAAATCTGTCCCTTGAGAGGATTTAACTCCACAAGATTTAGGCTGCTAAGTCTCGCACCATCAAAGAGACCCAAGCATCAATCCATCTCTTTTCATGCCTAAGGACATAATAGTATCGTGCCCCCTCCCAAGAGGCAGTACTGCAGACGAATTTCCAAGCTCTCAGCACCCAAACTAGCTAGCTCTGGAAGCAGATGGAGTATAATTATAGCAGCGTTGAGCTGCACCTGAACTAATTAGCTCTGCTGAGAAACAGGGATTGAATTTAATAATACATGTTCTGCCATAGCAAAAAGGCTAGGCTGCCTTTGAGACCTGTGCAACTGTCTCTGCATGGGGCTGTGCTGAACTCAGTGGATGTACTGTGAAAGTCAGCTCAGACCTTTCTGTCACCATAATCTGCTGCAAAATATAGGTGTAGCCTTGTCCCAGCATTCATGTACCATTGGTATAATTACTCCTCAGCTGTCACTTACATCCTGACTATTAGTTTAGGATATTGAGTTTTGCATATGCTCAATATTTTGCTGTCAAAACTCACCTAAATATTAAGATCCACTTCAAGGATGTCTTTAGACTAAAACCTTGAAGCCTTCTTTACTATGGATCTAGTGTTACCAGCATGATCAAAACATGCTGAAAGTAAACCATAGCTGTGAGAGAAAGCTAGAAAACCTAGATTCAGATCCCTGCTCTGGAGTAGTGATACCTATCAGATGTGGAATTGAACCCCCGTCTTAGATGTTTTCTAATCACTTGGTGTTAAAGAGACTGTCTCACCTCAGTCCTCTGCGTATCAAATTATTTCTACGAGGAGGAGAGCCTCTTTTTTTCCCACCCTACAGAAAGCTGGATGCTGGGATTCTGTCTTGGTGTGGTGGTTTGAACTCAAACTCAGACTGCAGTTTGGGCAGAAGGAGCAGTTGGACTCTATCCCCTACACCCTCATAGGGTGTCTTAACTCCAAAGCTCTCACTTCTGTCCTGCCATAATTACTCTTTGAAAATGTAAATCTGATGTTTTGTATTGTACAAGTGAACTGAGATTATTTAGGAGTTTAATAGCTCTGAATAAAGACCTTGCCTCTTTGGACATATATAAACACTATCTCTTTTAGCTAAAATTTATTTCTTTCTGGTTTGCAGCTCTCTATTCTTTCTAGCTCTTTCTGCTCAGCCGCTCTCTATTGACTTTGTACCCAGGTATCTATCCATGGAAAATTTGTGTGAGTATTGTAAGAGGTAGGATAAGGATTATGACAGCGCGGGGCCATGCCGCGGGGCTGGGGCTCCCGGGCGCAAGTGCCGGGGTTGGGGGGAGGAAGCAGCGGTGTGGGGTTTAGGCTGTGGGCGCGCAGTCGCGGTGGCCTGGGGAGGCCCATGGATTCTCAGGGGGAGGGGTGTCTCCCAAGTCAGACGAGGCTCATAAACAGTTCCCTTTGCTCCCTCTGTGCTCAGAGACTCTGAGGGGAGAAACAGAAAAGTGTCCGCAGCTCTCTGGAGTGCCGGGGGGTGGAGCAAGGGGCATGGCCTGCATGCATATTAACGACCTGCACTTCTTTGCGAGTTTAGCTTTTCGCAAGGCCCGTGGCCTGACCCGTTCCTCACAAATGATGGGGTATAACTGTATATATATATATATATAGCCATGAAATGAATGTCGTATTTTCTTATACTGTTTTGCTACTCATTGAATTTAACTGGAGACTGCAAAATATTTAACTTTAGATTTTGGATTCTCATGAGCCCAGTTTATCTTTTTAAGTGTAGATAGTGGGGTTTTTTGAATGATAAAAGCAGTGGTATTTTGTTAGCTTTGAAATTATCTCTAGACAACATCCTATTCCAGTGAAACACCTTTTTGCGTGTACTTCAAGATAAATTATTTGGGAATTCATGAGCCCTGAATTTTTGTTTGCTATAGTTTTGTCGTATTTAATTGCTCATGTAAAGCTGATCCTTGTTCCTGATTCTCAGATGCAATTTAATTTTTAAGTGCAGGCTCCTTATAAATTCACGTGAGCACAATAAGATAAATGATTCCTAAAGCTGAATCTCATAGTGGTATTAATGGAGACCTTTTTTAATTTTTTTTTTTTTTAATTAGAGTGATAGTGATTCACATCTGCTGAGGATCTGACCCTTAGAGTTACCTGACCTGATAATAATTTCTGTTGATGCTCCATTTGTGTGAGTAGAACAGAGGGACCTCAAAGACCACAGCAATTATTCGTATATAGTCTGATGCCCTTTTATTTCACCACAGATGCTCAAGGAAACCACTGTGATAATAAGATTCATGCCCACCGTTTTAGCTTCATGAAATCACTGACTTGATGAATGATGCTGATATGGAATGTTGCCTTCTTTGCAGGTATTAAAGGAAGAATTAATCCTGAGATCTTAAAAGCAAAACCTGGTGGCTTCAGCCAAAATTATTTGCATATGGAAAAAATCCTGATAACCACTGTCACACACACATGGACATATCCACTAACTCTGACTTTTAAGAAACAGCAAAGGAGGGGGAAATACAAGCACCAGAATAAAAAAGCAGAAGTTTTCAGGTTGGTGAGTCATCTGCACAGTGTTTCCACAAATATGACAACATCAGTGACTACTCCTTATTTTTAGCTGCAGTCACATACAAGCACTTAAATGGGAGGAGATAAGAGAGTTTGTTCTGAAATGGAAATAGCAGGAGGAGGATATCATATGAAACAAACTCTGGCAGCAGGGAAGACTTGTGACAGGATAAAGATTAGGTGTTCTGTAGATAGGAATCCTAGAAACACAGATTGCTGTGTGGCTTTTTATATGAGAAAAAGATCTGTATTGAAGTCCAATGTTGTACTGTGTGATGTTTTCAAAGCTGTAGAATATGAAACTTTCAGCTTCCCTCTAAAGTTATACTGCTAAGAGAAAAATACATTTTTTGTATCAAGTTAATATGAGAAACCCTCTTCTTTCCATATAGGCTATATAGTAAAAATATTTACAAACTACATGGCACTAACTCTCTCCTCTATCTCTGCGTTCTCTGTGTGGGTCTGTAGCTAATGTGGCAACACCTGTCCTATATTTCAAGTGTAGTGGGAGGCCTTTTGAGCAAACTGTCATTTAGAAAAGAGCTAGAGATTGTGTAGTCCCCTGTGGCTGTACAAAAAATTTAATGGAGTTGAAGACTAATCCCTCCACCATTGCTCTATATAGCAGAGAGAGCAAATTCCCTCACCTCCAAGGAAGAAGTCAAATGTTCTCAGAGGGAGACCTCCCATAATTTTTCTCTTCACTCCCCTCTTGGGTAGAGTCTTCTACGGGAATGACTGAGGACTGACCCTATGAAAATAAGAATTTCAGAAGACTTATAAAAATATTGATTTTATTTCCTTGTCCTTGCAAAGTTGTTCTCTATAACATAGTCTGTAATGATTTATCTAGGAGTTTCAAGTGTTGTAAGTAAAAGTGGCTCTGTATTTCCCTGGCCTGTCTCACTGAAGGATGGCAAGAGATGGGCATTGAAAGCCAAAGTAGAGATGAAAAGAGAGATAGGCAAATAAGATAAAGATGAAGTTTCTTTTTTACTGTGGAGGTAAACTACTTGGGAGCATCAGGAGTGAGACCAGCAGCATTTGCAGTGTATATTCTGAGTGATATAATAGTTTAGAGCCAGGCCATATTTAAAGACAAAGAAATTTGCCTCAGACACAAGTCCAAAGACTTTAAAATCTATTTCCCCTTAATTTTTTCCCCTCTTTTCTTGTAGTATGTTTGCACAAGGTTTGTGAGAAGACCTTCTTATTCTTCCTCTCTTCCCCTCTGTTCTCCATGCAGCCCTGCCCACACTTCTTCTTCAGAGGATGTGATGAGAAGTGATGAAGCAACACAGGATGATGTTCTTGGGGAATCACAGAATCACAGAATCA
>WEKX01003178.1:0-22314 GCA_013390025.1 Pitta sordida
TTTGGAACATATGTCTGTATCTACAGATGTACTTTATTACGTAATGCTTTTTTTGGGTGGTTCTATGATTGGGGAAATTGTGGCCTTCTCTTTTTATATTCTTTAATATTTTTTTCCCATATATTCTTTTTCCGTGTGTCTACAAATTTTCGGGAAGTAATTTTTATTTCACTTACAACTTACAGCATATAAGATCTTGAAACTCTTTCTGCTTAAAATACTGGTTGATTTGGATGAAACAAGACTAATATGTCAGCATAAATATTCTTATGTTTTCACTGAGCATCTACCCTTCATGTGCAATATCTAAATGTTTTGTGCTCTACATGTGTTCTTGTAAGACAACTAAATTACCCCCATGTTTTCAGGACAAGGATCTAAGAGTATTCCTTACACTCTGCATATTGGAGACACTATGTGGTAAACGGACAAAATGTTTACTGTGGTTCTTTAACTACTCTGACACTTTCTGAACCAGTGTTGTCTTAATTCAGAGGAAAATTACAGCTCATCCTTACCAAGGGAAACTCTGGAGTCTCTGTTGTGCCTCATAACTTCCATTAATATCAGTATTTCAGTATTTCATTTTTATTAATGATTTAATTAGATTATTTTTTTATAAGAGAGGAGGATGTTGCAGCACAAGTCTAATACCTTTTGACTTCCGCAGGATCAAGATATTAGTAACAGAGACCATTCTGTATCTTTTATTGTATTATAAATGCCTAATAATGCCTCCTTTTACTTTATTGCTATACAAGGAAACTACTTACTATTTATACTTTAGTAAGAATGTTTTTATCATTCTCTAGTGTTTGTTTTTTCTCATTTTCTGACCTGCTTGTTTTTCCATCTGTTATTTCTGCTGTCAGCCTCTAAGTCAATCACAGCAGAAGAGAGGGCAATACTCAAACATGCCCTTTTTTGACACTAATCCCATCTCTCTCTAATCTGTGATAGTCTTTTTTTTGTTGTTGTTTTATTTAACAGATGACAGGCGATTTTGTACACCCTTTGAAAAATGTAACACTGCTTTTATGAAAAATATGTTAACATATAAAATTTGAGTGTATGTTGGCAAAATTCCTTATACTTTGAGATTTTTTTTGCGTGAAAATTATTATCACCAGTGCAAAATAAAAATTATATTAGTTTCATAACACTTCTGTAATATGAAAGAAGTAACAAGGCAAACAATCACCAAGTAAACTTTGCTAAATTTTGCTTGCTGTCTTGGAATCAGAGCTTCATCTTCCTTACCTCTCTTTTCCAGTGTTATCTCTTTTAGACAAGAAACCCCATATTTCTCCCATAGTAACAGATAAAACTTATAGTAGGAGATAAACCTATAATAGCAGATAAAATAGGTATTTTTATAATGAATTGAAAATATCAGAAATTGTGCTGCATTTAAGCAATGTGAAAAATTTTCTTCATAGCCTATTCTTGTCTTTGGAGACATTCATGTAAAGAACATTATGAAATTTTAAGTGGGAGTAATTTCTGGTAATATTATTCTGGAAAACTTTTATTTATGGCACCAGAAGGTTGACTGGAATGCATATCAACAATTAGCCAAACTTGTAAGGTAATTCAATTCCTTTGATCAGAAAAGCATTGGCCCACAGGAAATAACAAACAATAACAAAATGATAATGAAGAAAATATTAAGGCAAAAATGTTCTACAACTGTGTTTTAGTGCATTCATATAAGAATTAAATTCATGTGAGATGTATCTGTCTGACTTGTTAACAGCTTTAGGAATTATACATACAAAGAATTTCTTTCTTTGTTATGGCAGAGAAATAGATGTCTGTCTGTCTTCTCATAGATGTGGCTGGTGTCAAAATTCCAGATACAATCATTATTTCTGTGTGTAGTAGCATAGTAGAGGTAACATAAGAGATTGGTATCCCAATTTAGTTTAAAAAAAATCATCAATATCCTCTTACAATTCTTAACTCTATTTCAAAGTGGATATTATGAACTTGAAAGAATATGCTCAGCAGTATTGATGAAGTTTCTCTCCGCAGTGCACAAATACTTAATTTGAACAGATGCAGCAGAGCAGACATTCACCACTGGCAAGGGATGCTGAATACTGACTGGAATACATATTCATTCCTGTTAAGACTTTTGTAGCTTTAATGAAATTGCTCAGAGGATGAATGTTTATTTACATTTAAATGTATTAATAGTCTGAATTTTAATGCTGTGTGACCCACAAAAAATTTTGAAGAGCACTACAGTTTGATTTTATGGTTTTTCATGGATTTTTTTTCATGGAATTTTTATTTTAATGCTTCTGTGTAAACATAGCTACTGTTTAACTTGAGCATTATATTGAAAATGTTTTAGTTTCTTGTATGGTTTCAGGAGTAGGCTGAATAACGTGAATGAATATAACTTGACATCTTCTATTAGTGATAATGCTGAGGTTTTAAAGTTGAAAATTAATGCTAAAAGCTTCGTCATTTCATATACTAAGATTGTTATTTGTGCTTAAGACAATATGTATTTTCAATAATAAGTACTAGCTTTGTTTCATTATTTCTTTCATCTTAAAAGAGGTACACAGACCATAGATGACTTTATGAAGTAATTTGAATTAGCTCTTGATCACTGAATACTTGCATGAAATTCAGAGAGAGTGCATTACAATGAGAGAATATACTTGGATCCTTTGGTATGTATATATATTAGTAGTGTCTGTAGGCTGTGTGTGTCATGTTTCTCACATGTAGTGGATATTCATATAATTACACTAACAATAGAAATCAAAATGTAAACTGGGTCATTTCCTGTGAAGCTTATCCGATTTAAAATGTTACCTACCTCTTCTGTGCACCCTACTCCTTTGCAGAACTTTCATTCTCAAAATGCAGAGTGAAACATGATCTGCATCAGCATCATTAGTAGTTCAGTTAAGTTTGGCATATAATAACCGGTTGCAGAAGGTCATTTCACAGTACTGTGCTGCTGAAGGCAATTGTTAGATGAAAAATAATCAAATGAGAATGATAAATAGTGCAATTCATGTTTTATGTAACTGACTACTGAAACAAGATAATCTTCCTTTCTTAAGTACCTGAAGTTTTCCTTATAGAATAGATTTTTAAAAAGAATAGTATATGTTAGAAATTATTCTAATGTTGTTACACTAGAAACTTACAATTTACAGTAATCCCTTCAATATAGTGGGGATTCAGTTCCAGAAAGATGCCACAATAAGCGAAATCCACAAAGTAGTGGTAAATACAGTAAATACGGTAAAACTGGGGGGGGATGGAACTATGATACCATGATGTACTGAAGTCGTGAATGGTGAACCATGAAGCAGCGAGGGATTACTGTATTTGTAAATAAGTATGAAACGGTAATAGCTAAAAAAACCCCCACATTATTTTTTTGAAAGAAACATTTGCTATTTATTTTTATTTGTCTATTGCATAAACCTTTCTTCAGTAGATCTCAATATTATCTCAATATAAGCTTATCTAAAATTTTCTGCTGTGATACTTGTTATTGAACAAAAAGGAGGTTAGGGTGTTTGTATCACTGAAAAAGACATACATAGAGATCACTTTAAAAATCCACAGAGATCTTTACAACATCTGCAATGATATTTTTTTAGATATTAACTTAAAAGACAATATAAGCAATAGTTTAATTAGAAGGTTCATAAAGAAGTGTTTAGAGTTGAGGAAGGGTTGTCCTCCAAGAAAAAGTGAAATGCAGGAGGAATACATAACATTCAGAATATACATACTGGTATTTCAAAAATAAATTCCATTTAATTTATATTCTTTTAAAATAAATTCCTCTAAATACATATCCTTTAAACTCAGGTATCAAGCCACTGGTATATTTTCTTGTATATTTATAACACCAGTAGCTATCAATGTAACTTGCATATAGGTTTTCTGTGCTGTTTGTAGGCTATAAACATTTAAGAGCATTTATGCAGAGGAAAACTGACAGAATTGTGTTACACAGGAGAAGTTTCCATATTCAAGCCATCTAAACCAGAATTACTTTTTCATTAATTTTTAATTCTTCAGAATACTATTGACTGAGAACATTTTTTCTCATATGAAATATCTCTTGGAAGCAACTTAAAGGACAATCAGAACTTACCTAAACTTGAAAGATGAGTTTGTTGAACATGTTTCCACCTCAACCCTCACTCCCAATTGTTGCATCACTGTATATCATTCAGATGCTAGTTTAAACAATTACAGTATATTTTTTTTTCCTTAGTCTTTGAATAGCAAGGGTTGAGGCATTTACTTATCATTAAGGTCATGTTGTCATTTATTCCAACCACACTCTTTTGCCACTTGCTTCAGACACTGGAACACAATTAACGGATGTCACATCCTGTTAATGTTTACATCATAACTGGAAGCAGATATTACAGTGAAGTGTAAATTAAAGACTGCTAAAATACCTGCCACTAACAATTACGGTGGGACAGTATAAAATTTCTCATTTGTTTCCAAAGGTCAGATTAATAAAGCTGCATGTCACATTATCATAAAGGGTGGATCCAGCTGTCTGTTTTGATTATGTTTAAAAGTCTAGCATTTCTAGGGAAAATTTGTAAGGAATGAATGCATCCACTTAAACTAGCAGTTTAAATGTGAGTAAATATTAAACCTTATTATGAAGGGATCCAAACAAGAGCTTACAGCCACTTACATGCCTTTCTACTTTCTAATTTACAAATACAGAAATTCGATTACTTTTGTAAATTCCTTTCAGTTTTTAATCTTAAATCTAAAGTAGTTCCCCAAGTATGAAAAAGTAATTCCTTGGATGAATGTGCTGTAAACTTAGCTACATCAAATATTAAAAATAAACCTATCCATAGATATTCCTATATGACCCAAATTAGAACTACAAACAACTATTTAAAGATGTTAATTCTATTAAACAATGGATATATTACTTATAGCTTAAAATTTAATTCTCTAGAGTCAAATTAAAATGGTGTCTATATTGCAGTTATTTAAGTGATTAGTACAAAGAACACACACCACTTCCTTGATTATGCAGTTGGATACGTCTTTAGCAAATGAGTATAATTTTCTCAAATGAATACAACTTTCTATTCTTCCTTCCTAAAAATGCAAATTATGAACATTTTGTAAAATAACATTTTCAAGATGTTTAAAAAGTTCCAAAAATTTCAAGGAATAACCTTTTTCCTATAATCAGGAAACAAGAAAAGAAAAAAAAAAAGTTTAATCAATTGTATCATAACTTCAGTAGCCAAAATATCATAGAACCCCAGACATTCATAACATGTTGAGGGAGGTTTTCCTAGCAGAAATAGAGAAATAGAATTAAAAATATTGTATATGACACTACCTCACCTGACATACTGTATCTATGCCTGAATGTTCACATTTTAGGTTTAATTTAATTTAATCATGAACAAATATTGAGAAAGGTTACTCCAGTGATCAGACACTATTTTGTCAATAAAACTCAACTGGCTGATGACACCAGAACAAGACGACATAGCCTTAAACTACGCCAGGGGAGGTTTAGACTGGATGTTCGGAAGACGTTTTTCACAGAGAGTGATCTCTCAGTGGAATGGTCTGCCCAGGGAGGCGGTGGAGTCGCCCACCTGGAGGTGTTTAAGAGAAGACTCGATGAGTTGCTCAGTGACATGGTCTAGATGGTGAGAGGCTTGGATGGATGGAGCATGGTGCCCATGGTTCCACGCTTGTGTGTCTGATCCCTGGGAGGACATTCACTTAGGAGCTGGACTAGATGATCCTGTGGGTTCCTTCCAACTCAGAATAACCTGTGAACCTGTGAACACAGTTTGTTTTTCCTAACAGAATGCAATACCTGAATGTTGGGAGAAATGCTTGAAAGAGCATGGAACTCCTGAAATTAAAAGTTAGCTAAATTATAATTATTTTAATCTAGAGACAGGACTCCTTGTATGCAGCAAGACATTTCTCTCTGTGATTTTGTGCAAATAATAAATCAAATATTGAATGAAACCTGTTTCAGGAAGAATTTCCCTCGTTCTGTGTAACTAAGGGTGAGATTAGTTGCCTTGCCTGTACACAATTTGAGTTCATGCAAAGTGATACGTTAAAGAAAGAAAAAGGTCAGAAAATTATCTGAAAGAGATGGTACACAGAGCCACTCAGCCTCCCCTTTAAATTGAAGAAAGACTTCCGTTATCTGGAAAGCTAATCTAGGGTGTTTTGTTCATAAGGGTAGATAATATGTTTCATTTGGGTTATGATAAAAATCTCTGTGTTTTTGCCTTCATTTTCCATTGTAAAGATATGTGCAGCCATGGGCTGGATCATTTTCTACAAAACCTTTTTCAGTGTAATTCCCCACCTGTGCTCTATTTTGTATAAGCTCTGTCTCCATTTTTCATACCCGCAATTCATATCTTTGATTTGACATGTCAGAAAGCAACCTGTGTTCTCAGAGGAGAACATATGTAAGGCTTAAAATGCAATTTCCCTTGAATATCCATTGAACTTCCAAAGCTTTTTAGAGATCAAGTATTTGAAGTAATTTCTACCTTTTATCATAGTTATAGGACACATACCTTTCAGTTACAAATTCCAAAGAGGAGTGGACTTTATGAGACAGTTGGAGTGAAAACAGATAAGGTGAACACACACTTTGGGTCATGTCTTTACAGACATATTTTTATAATTTGACCTATGCTTCCCTCACCTTGGAGAGCCTGATGAACCTTCAAGAAATAATTGTATTTTATTAATTAATAGTGATCCAAATATTTTCAATCTTTTTAAATGTCTAAAATAATATTAGGATAAATTCTGAGTGATTCTTAATATTTTGTTTTTTTTTAAATGCATACAATGTATAAATAATTATCAGAAAATGTTTATCTTTCAAAATTGTAATAGTTGACAATGTGGTTTGCCAAATTTTGTTTTGTTTAGCTATTGGAAATATAGCCATATGGTATCATTGCAATGAGAGTAGCAGACTAATTCTGTGTGGCCTTGCATAACCACATAAGTGGAAGCTTCACTGATTAGACAAGAATTATTGATCTAAAAGGTATTTTTCAGAGTTGCCAGCCTCGGAAAGAAATGCAATAGGACAGATTTTTGTCCATACATCTCTCAGAATTTTCTCAGACAGGGATTGGTTCGAAGGTAAATCCATGGCTGATAAAGTAATGGCTGATTGTTGGTTGAATAATCTAAGAGATTTGATGCGGATGATCACACATCTAAATAACATTCTACAAGCAAGTGTCTAACATTCTAAAAGCAAAGTGATAAAACTTTCTTCTCTTCATGCTTGCTGGTCTTTGTGGCACATAGAACTTATTTGCGTATAAGGTGCCCAGGCTATTAATTTTGGTTTTATTAGCATTTCGCATCCTGTTTAGACTTAACCTAAGCACAGACTTAGATTGCTATGCTGGCAGGATCTCAGTACAAAAAATCTCAGTCAGTAATGTTCAAATTACTCTCTATTTAAATAATATTTAAATTATGCACAAAGAACACAGATGCAATTGTGAATGCTGGCCCAATAACAATAATCAGTCAAATCTTGGTGTTTTTATTCTTTTAAAACACTATAAAAAACAATGAATGCATTGCTTTAGTGGAAATTTAAGAAAAAGTTTCATTCTATCTCAGAAATAAATAAGAATATGAAAGCAAGCATTTTTCTTAACTTTATAAAGTCCTCTATAGAGCTGATTAAACAAAGACTCTTAGAAGGAATGAAAGAATAAAAAATGTTAGCATATAGAAAATCATACAAAAATCCCATTGGTGTTATAAGTGCCACCAAGGTTCTAAGAAGCCCACATTGCTTCTTCCTCATAAAATATAAAAGCTGTGGTTTTGTAGTGTTATGGATAATTTGCCACTAAAAATGCATTACAAATGAGGGGAAGACCCAGTAAAAATATTCTGGTATCATAATTTCTATGCTCAAAGGACGATGTATGTAGATAGCGCTCTGCTCTAATTAGCAGTAATCTGCCCAGAAACATAGAAAAATCTTATTGCTTTTTATAATTGTAACTGACATCTCAAAAGCAATACATACAGTTATGAGTATAATTATTGGAATAAAATTGGCAGAAGTCACAAAATGACAAAGGATAATGTTCCTTTAAAAACACATATATATATTAATAAATTTATAGAAATATGTGCATATTTTCAGAGACATAGGAGTAAAATGTCATGACTGACAGTAAAAAATATGTAAAAATAAAATATCTGCTCAGAACAGAAATGAGAATCTAGGAAAAAAAGCATTTCTTGTGAGTCCTTAATAACGTTTAAATACATATTTTAAATGCCTATCATGTCATCCACTGCAAGTGTAATAAAAATGGAAGGAAATCCTGAGCCTTCTCCCAACAATTTCTTTATTTCCACTCCAAAGTGAAGTGTCGGATTAGGTAAGATTTGGAAGTGTAATGTCGTGTAACAAGCTGAAATATCCTGTCGTATAGATGTTACTTCTTTTAAGTTTTCTTTTCTAGAGTGTTTGGGGAGGTTTTTGGTAAAGCATGTCATGTGACTCTCTGCATGACTATACTCATTCTGGATCAATGCTTTTTAGAACATTAACGTTTTTCATAGTCTGTATTTCAACATACTTGCTGGATGTACTGATTACTGAATGTGGAAGGTGTGTAACCTGTTACAATCCTCTTTCCTTGCTTATGAAGAAAAAGAAGCCTTTTTATGTGCCCACTTATCTTTATGACATTTCTTTCTTTCCTTGCCTCTCCAGAGAGATATTATGAGACATGAAGCCTGTTTACTTTCTTTCAAGCCTTTCTGTACTCAGATTGCCCTTTTCCATATGTCTACTTTATTCTTCCAATTGTGGTAATGCTTCGAGTATAGGGGCATCATAAATGCAAGCAAGCTACATGCTTGCCATACAGATCGTGAAGGTCAGTACTGTTTCCCACACTGGGATTGCAGTGTCCCATCAGACACTTTAGCAATCTGATGTAGCTGCTATCAGAAAAGTCAATATTTGCATTTTGTTGAATATGCATGCCCACCAGTGTTTGGAAAAAGAGTTATTTGGTATCTGTGCTTGTATGATGATCTTGTTTGCATTCACAAGATACTATCTGCAAATCCTCTAATGATTCAAAGACAATGTTGTATGAAGTTATTTCATTATTAGGATTAATTAATTGTTATTCTAAATTAATCAGTCTTAGAATTTGATGTTCTTTAATTTCATCTAGGGCATTGGAAGGACAATTTGAAAAAAATATTGCTTTAATTCATAGAATGTTAAGTGTATGCAGAGAAGCCATTTTAGTTCATGTTATCACTTTTTAAAGAACTTTTGAATTTCAATTTCACTGGTTACTGAGAAACATTGGTTTGCCTGCTAACAGTAGTGGAAAACAGATTACTGGCTTTTAAGTAGTCTAAAAGCCAGATAATTGATTGAATTAAAGTATTGAGTATGAAGATTTTTTGAATTGAGTATGAAGATTTTTTAAACTAGTGTGTAATTGCATAATATTCTGTGATTCTGTGATTCTGTGATTTAGCAGGCCATAGAGTCAGATAGGTGTTCTGTTGGTAGATTCTTATGTGTGTATACTGAGTCTGATTGACTTCAGTGGGATTCTGCAGGTGTGCTTGATTTTGATGGCAGATAGAGACTTAAATCAGAGCACATAATTCTGAAAGGTTTAGAATGCAGAAAAAAAAAATCCTTTTCAGAGTACCATGAAAGTATCTTAGCAATACATTTGCAAAATTGCTCCCTTATGCTTTGGAAAATATTGGATAGAGAGCAGTCATTTAGAAATTTGTAGCTCTTTTTGGAGTGATTCAGTTCATGAAAATGCTCTAGCATAGAAAAGTGTTACATGCATTGATTAAGTTTAAGTAGAAGATGTGGGCTGTGTTCAGCACAAAAACAGAGCCCCCAAAAAAGTTCTGCCATCTTCCAGCAGCTGGAAACGATGCATTTTAAAGTTTTCTTTTGAAGGTAATTCCTCTCTATTAACCATAATTTTGACCAGCCAATTTAATTGTGCCTCTGGTTGTTGAAGATGGCATATGTAGAAGATGTAGCTGGGCATCAGAGAAACCAGGGAAATATTTTCAATTACTAAGAGGGAGATCTGGACACTTATTCCGGCATCATTCAAAAATAAGAGAGAAAATCTGGATATCAGTGTACCAATATACTTACTTGTCTTAATTTTTCCTTGGTGTTTGACTCAGGACTTATGAGCTCTAGTGAGCTTTACATTGGCTGCCATTCACATCATGCACACAAAGAATGCTAACAGACTCCTAACTTTTTGTTCTGTTCTGAATGTTTTATAGCCTCAAGTGGTGTAGAGGGCCAGAGAAGCTGAATGTAGTTGTGGGGTGGATTGTGGTGACAATATTTTGTGAAATGTTAGATTTTCTACTACACAAATAGACAGAGAGGAAAGATTTTCTAGAAGTCAGTGAACAGGAGAACCTAGGGGCTAAATATGCTTTTGTTTTCTAAATCAAAAATCAATGGTAGCAGTTTATCAGTCATGATGTACAACTGCAGAAGCTGTAAAGATAACATTAAATCAAAACTGTCTATAGAATATGTGTCCTCTAATTTGAAGGAGTACTCATGTCATAGTAATGTGTGGTTTTGTCTAAACTAAGAAGCATATATGCAATCCAGCCAGCTACTGGACAATTACCTTTATTTGCAGTATCTGTATGTTCTCATTTATTAGTGGTACTTTTATTCCCAAGAACTCTGTGAGATAAAGTATACCTTTCAGAAGCAGGAACTCAAGTCCCTGTTACATAAACTGAATTTGCCTTTAGTCTGTTAGCCTTTCCATAGAGATATATGATCAAAAGCTTGAAATACACATTGTATTCATTTACATGCCAGTGCTTATGTATTGATTTCTGAAATTTTGTCCTATTGTGTACAACAGAAACTGAAAACCAGTTTCACATTGGAAAAACTAAAAACAATTTTTCCATTCAGCTTTACAAAGGAAACAGAAATGCCTTACTTTTGGTATATTCTTTTTCATTACTGTATTCTCATTATTAAATATTCCAGAGTTTCACAATTTTTGTTTCTGTAAGCATTTGTGTGGTTGATTCTGATTTTTTGTCCTGAGAGAAGGGGAATGGGGTGTATCTTGCTCTTTTTTTGTTCATCTTTTAACATGTTTTTCTGGAGTGAGATAGAATGTCATCTTGACCAATATCAAACTGACTTGTTTGGATGTTGGGTCGAAAATGTTTGGCTACCCCTATACTAAATAAATAAGCAGCAAATCATAAATAATGGAGTAGTCATTTTCTTCTCCTAAATAATGAAATTCATATTTTGAAAAAATAAACCATTCCATTTTATGTTACCTGAAAAATTGATAACTAGTTTATAGGTTTTACATTATTCACAAAACAGAAAATTTTCCATTTGAATTTGATCAGCTTCTTCCCTTTAGCATTACAACTACAAGGTTTAGCAGAATATGTTTTATCTGCTCACTTATGAAACCAGAAATATTTATGTTAGAAATAGATATTTGAAAAATTGAAGTATATTTTTTGTCATTCAGTGGAGTAACAGTCTTTGAGTATACCCTAAGTGGTTGTCTGAATACTCAGTGGGATTTCTTCAAATATATGAATGTATTGGCTAATTACTTTTTACTAAAATATATATTTACTGCTTCTATTTTAATAAGAGAGCTATGGTTATTAGGTGATATAACACTGCCTAACTTTTCAGTAATAATGTTTACAAAATTAGTGCTANCTCTGTACGGGTGTTAGATGGTGAGTTGGACTAGATGATCCTTGTGGGTCCCTTCCAACTCATAATATTCTGTGATTCTGTGATTCTGTGATCTTCATTCCAGTTTGCACAAATCATCACATGCTGGTTTTGACGGGCAGCCCTGTGACTGACCTGCAAATTTACACAGAAATATCTTAAGGGGATGTCAAATGCTTGGCTTTCTCTTTTATAGTAATTGTGTTTAAGATAATGTATTGTGTGTGCTTTAGTTGCAAATTTCAAAATGTGCTGGAATTGTTGACTGAGCGTTAGCAGTTATCATACTAAAGAGATTTGGCGTGAAATATATAATGCAGCAACAATGTATTCTATAATTCTGTTGTTAATATTTCCCATATGTTTCCAAAACCTCAAAAATAACTTCTGGTGCAGGTACTATCTGCAATTATAGCATTCCACATACATTTCTGTATTGGAGATTCACTCAGGTATAGGTGATTTAACCATAGATATTAGAGTCCTGTAATCTAAAATGCAGAAACAAGTTTTAGCCCATGCAGTGCTCTTCTGTAGCTTGTTCATGTTCCAAGGGTTCTACTAAAGTTACAGACTTTCTCTGTCTTTATTTGTGACAGTAAATCACACTGCATATTGTACATGCAGCACATCAAAACAGCTTTTCAGAGAGAAATCTTGTATCTCTGAAAAAAATCATACACCGGCACAGACCTTGACTGTACTTCTTTAATGTCTCAAGACCTTTAATTTGAAGACTTTTTCTATACATTTTTCTGTCGCTTTCCTCATGGTACTTCCTTACAAAACCATCCTAATGATGTATCATCTCTAGGTGAATCACGAATCATATTCTTTTATACCTAACAGATATTCTGCTGGTTTGGTAGCAGGACTTTTGAACTGAAAAGCTAGCCCCAGTATGAGATTACATTTGTAATCCCTGCTTACATTAAAGGAATTCAGCCTTTTGTCTCAGATGAGACCATTAAAATATTTGCAAACCACTAATCTGTTCTAGGATTTTCTATTGTTTATCTAGGGCAAGTCTACTGGGTAGTAATTCTGTTTATTATTTCCTTATTTGGAAAAGAAACTGTCAAGATACACAGAACAAAAATAATATACAAGGTAGAAATTAATCATTAAAAAATCAAACTAGCATGACCAAACCCATGTGGAATCTAAAGCTGGTGTGGTCTCATGCATATTATTCAGAAGTAAAGCAAATACCAGAAAGCAATTTAAAAATCTAACTTTGATCTTGAAGAAGACATCTTGAGATACTTAAAATTCTCTTTCTTTACTCAGCTGGACATGGTTGAAATGTCTAATTGCAATAGAAAATGGTTGTGCTGTTTTTAAACATTTATATTATAGTTTAAGATGCCTGTGAATGATAAAAGTTGTATTATTTGATAACATTATTTGTATGTTTACTTGAGAATCACTACTTTCTGCTTGAGAGAAATGTTGAAAATTTAGGACCGTGGACAACAGTTTAGATAATCAAGACTACATATTAAGGTAGTACATTTTCACTGAATCGAGTGTTCAAGCTACAGGAGAATGTGCTAAAGAACTAGATTTATGCTGATAGACAGGAAGATGATTGTATTCATATTGAGGATGCCTAAGATGACAAAGACTCCTCATCTTGAAGAAATGAATCTCATAGTTGTTTATTTTTTCATTCCAGTAGCAGGAATCTCTCAATATTTCAATTGTTCTGGGATGCGACACTCTATATGGACAAGAGAGGCAATTTTTATGTTTCCCCAAATCACCTATGGTTAAAATTGGAATTCTACCTGGAAGACAGTTCTACTCAGGCAGATCACAGTTCAAATTATGATGTGAGCTTCTCTACTAACCATCAGGCAACAACAGTCTGTATCAGCCTCTTTCTTTCAGAGCTTAGTTCTGTGTAAAAAGTGTATTGAAAAACAATTATTTTCAGAACACACTTACAACATTTGTAACACAGAGTATATTAGTACCATGGATGGTATGCTCTTGTTGCCTTAATTCTGGTCAACATTATCTGTACACCTTGAATGCATTTTTAAACCATTAAAAACTCCCCAAACCAAACAACCAACAAGTAAAACCAGAATAACACCAGAGCTGAAATCACCTAGTCTCCAAGGTTTAAAGATAGAAATGCAACAAAACTCACCACACCTCAAGCTCTGTTTATCATACCTTAGTCAACATGTTTTGTGAAGCATATCTATACTAATGGGTATAGGAAATATTAGTAGCATGAAAAACAATGGAAAAAAGTTGAAGATCTGAATGAAGTATTCCCCTTTCCTCTCCAAATTTCATTTTGTATAATTTCTTGTTTCTAAAATTGAATTGAATACTATGCAAATAAGAACAACTTTAATTTCAATATTTCGTGTGTTTATATGATACTATTTTTTTTTAACTGGGGACTGGTCATATTTTCCACTGCAAAAGGAAATAAACTTTCTGTGCCACATTTTGTAGTTAATAGGAATTATATGCTTTATCTGCTATGCTTGCAGTCACATTCCTTCCATCCCCCATCTATCTGCACTGTCTATAGAAGACAAAATTCTTTGAAGAGTCATATGCCTTGAGTATTGATGTTGTTTTTTCTTTAGGAAAGATTTCGGAATTCTTTTTCTGAGTGTAATATTGTGGCAATGTAAGTAAACTGTATCATGGAAAGTACATGCATTTAAAACTAAAAAGGATAAAGCACAAAAGAAGGAAAAAATTTTCCCATTATCTGCTTACTGCAGAAAAATTAGGTTTATTTTCAAGTTCCTGAAACTTGAGAACTAGAGCTTGAATATTAGTTACCAGGACATCATAAGGTGAGTTTTCAACACATAGTATGAGTTCAGTATTCTTAGTTTAGGCATTTTAAATAAGAAATTGTGACCTAACAAGGAAATGTTCTAATTTATGAAATCCACTGGGCATTTTCAGTAGTAGTTGTTCCAATGTACCATGCAGCAAGAATGTATCATTATTAGGAACAAAAAGAGCTAATGCTCCTCAATAGCATGGTAATTGTGTTGATGTTGATTTACTCAAAGTGTTCAATGCACTCTTATGCATCTCACAACTATAGATAGCAGTCCGAAAGGTCTGTGTGATATGAAATTTCCTAGACTCTGGGAAAAATGGAAGAAATTTTAAAAAAGACAAATTAGAAACTTGAATTCTTTCACTTCTCTGAGACATTGTTTTTTACCTGTAAATTTTCTGTGTTTTGTTATTTAACCTGACAACTCTGGATTTGCTTCTATATGTGTAAGTAGGCTGACAATTCCACTGTATTTATAGAGCAGGGATATACCCCTAAATCTGGTTATGATGAGATCACCGAGAAAAAGGAGCAATGAGGAGAAATCATAAGGATAGACAAGGTTTTGTGTTGGTCTGGTGAGAAATCTGACGATTGGATGAAGGAGATTTCAGGCTGACACATGACTTTTAGTACAACTTGCTGCAAATTTAGCCTATCTGCAATTTCAGACTTCAAAAGTTTGATGTCAGTGTTTAGAACATGAACTATTCCTGTTCTTCTACTGCCATGATCGCATATACAACATGAACATTGACACAGCAGTCATCTGTGATTCAAGTACAAGTTACAGTCAGAACTTAGAGGATTGCATAGGATTGTATTTTTGTAACTTTGGCCTTCTCACACTTTTAGTGAGCAACAGATATAATTCTTGTACAAACTTCTCTAAAATTTAAGACTTTATTTTTAATATGAAATTTAGGACTGCATATTTAAAAGACATTGCAAGGGATTAAACCTTAAGAAAAATGACAAATGCAAAATTAGGCACTTGTCACTACAGCTAGCAATGAAATCGGCAAAGAAGTCCAGTGACAATGCTAAAGTGAACTCATCTTGCATTCAAAAAATAATGACTACCCTTGATGTCTATAGTGAAACTACTTACTTACTACTACTTAGGAATGTGGTTACTTACAAGACATCTTACAGATGTAGTACAAGGAGTTTAACCGCTGGATGAATTTTAGGTAACATTAAAAATTTTTTTAAACCCTTTCAATCTTTAATAAAGCTTCTGATACTTATTCATACGGGTTGTTTTTTTGCCTTAACTATAAGCTCAATCCATGGGTAAATTGGCCTCTTCCTCGTCAGTACATAGTTAATTACTTATTAGCTACCATCAGATTCTTTATGGTTTTCTTTTCCTTCTTTTATAGTCTGGATTCTTTAAAAAATGAAGCTTTAAGAGTACTCTTTTCCTTTTTCTTTTTCCTTTTTCCTTTTTCTCTTGTCGGTCCTCTTATAATAACTTTTTAAGTGTATTGATCAGGTTGAGTCAGCTTGTAAAAAGAAATTGTAGATGTAGAAATATATTCTACCATATTTATCCTAATCAACAACTTTACAAAATGAACTACTTAATTAGTGTCTTGCAAACAGGAAAGATCTTTTTAAGATGTGCTGCACATGAGAGTAATCTCAGGCTAACCAGTATATACATGCTTGCATATCATTTGATTTATCTATTTGGCCTACTCACCATGTACTCTGACTTATCTGGTAGCATGTTATAGAAAACATGAATTTATTGTGAAAAAAGAGAAAATCTTGGAGCAAGGAGAAATAGAAAGCAAAGGCAGAGCTGAGAAACAAAAGATAAAAAATCTGTAAGAAAACAGGTTTCATTAAGCTGATGGCTCAAAGAGATATTTATATCCTTTAATTCTTATTAGATATACACAAATGATCACTAATAAAATCATATAAGTCCATGAAAGAGGTGGAAAAAAGTAAACCGAATCCTCGGATTTATGTTTCTATAAGGAGAGGACTGAGCATCTTCCACAGAGAACACTTCAGATGTGGTGTAGAGAATGCTCGGAATTTAAACAAAAAAGCTCCTGAAACATTCAATCTTAATTCTTATGTAATGAGAAATGTGGGCCTTCATACTAATTTTTATCCATATATCTCAGGCCTGAATTATGTGAGCTTTGAAAACCTGATTCAGATTAGTCATTAGCCAACAGGGAGTAATATGCCTGTCTTTCCTCTTTGGCTTCCACCTCTTCCTTGGAGGAATGAGTGGTTTACACGGACCGTGTGCTATTCATGCACGAAGTGGTGTAAACTGCTTTGCTTAATTTCAGTGATCAGGAGAGTGCTTAGTGTTTAGAGAACTAAGTTAGTTTTAGCATGGCTTACATTTGCCTTCAGACTGATTTTTGTTAAATGAAGG
This sequence comes from Pitta sordida, assembly GCA_013390025.1. Taxonomy (NCBI): domain Eukaryota; kingdom Metazoa; phylum Chordata; class Aves; order Passeriformes; family Pittidae; genus Pitta; species Pitta sordida. Next base: position 17,062 of record WEKX01003178.1, read on the forward strand.
TTGGGTATCTCAAATTTTATAGAAAGCTATCCAGTATCAGTTTGTGTACGGTGCCTTGTAATAACACTGCATTATTTATGAAGAATCACTATTATTCTGGTTTGTTAATATGTTGTTTATGGAAGCATTACTGTGTAAAACCAGCTACTACTATGGTATTCTGTGAGAGAACCAAATTATTATGAATCCCTCTACTTACTTTACTAATTCAGCAAATTAATATGAAAATTATCTTTGGGTGGGTGAAGATTTTTTGTGCATTTTTAAAGCTTTATCTCAGATGGAATAGCAGGAGGCATTCAGAAGATATGATTATTTAAAGCTGGAGTAGTAGAAAAGGGAAAAATTAAAAGAAAAAGTTCTAAATCCTATGCTTGAGAAGTAATGAGACAAAATGCTGCTCTAAAGTGTTGCAAAGGACAGCAGAGAAAGATGTGCATGTGTATTAGTGCAAAATGAGCGGTATTCATAATTTTCCTTTTCTGAAATGACACTAGAAAGAATACGCATTTCATTCCAAGAGGATGGAAGTGATGAGGTTTCTGAACAGATCATAAGACTTCAGTACTCTGTTGTCAGATTTTTATACAGTTAAAGTTTAACTCGAGGTGTATCCTCTGTGAAGGAGCTGTGTACTACTGAGTACGACTTATGTGAATAGCAAGCTGTGAAGGGAACAGGACTTGCTTTCCAGTACAGTACTGCACTATATCATAGGCACGGTAAAGACTTTCCCAATATTGGGAAAAATTGAAAATATACTCACGCTTGGATAAACGTTTTTACTGAACTTACTGATTCTTTTTTTTTTTCAGAAATTAATCAAAATTCTATGGTGACAGTGAATCAAGACTTCTCGGTTCAGGGCTGAGGGGCTTTCTACTCTCAGTAAATTTTATTGCCTTCAAGTGTTTTAAATGTGAATTGTTTTAGTATCTTCTGCCCCCAGCAAAAATCAGTCTACTGTCTATTACAGTCTCAACCACTTTACCTGGTAATTTTTTCAAGTAAATATCTTCCCATGGAGAATTTTTTTCAACAAATTTATATTTTCTTATAAAAATCTATGTAATTGAAAAAACATTGTCTGATTCTGGCAAAAGAAGTATTTCTAGTCAGCTTCATTCCCTATGATCATTATTCTCTCAGTATCCTTAGAATCAAAATGCTTACTAGTGCATTTTAAACACTTCTGTGACCCTAAAGTATATTGAATAGTAAAGAAAGCAATTGAGATGACTTTTGCTGTGTTTTGTGATTCAGCACATGCAGGAAAACATGCAGTAAGATTTGAAAATCTGAAGTTAAACTTCTCTCTAGTAGAGAATTGTATTTATCCTATTTTTTCACAAGAATTATTTTTTTCCTTAATAGTTTTGTTCGTTTCCTTTGATGTTATAAAATACTTCAAAAAAGTGTAAAAGATCATAATGATTTTTCCAGTGTTTTTATCAGAATCCTTATAAAAAGGAAGAGTTGATTTTTGAACAAAGTTTGCTTATTCCTTCATGTTGCTAAGTGTGCCATGTATCTTCATTACTACTTCAATTTTGCATTTGCGGAATCACTTGTGACATATTGTATAGACAGAATTGGTAAAAATCCTAGCAAACCAGCATGAGGACGTGTGCAGTACCGTAGCATATTATTTATGTGACAGATTGACTTTCTCTAATGAAATATTTCATATTTAATATTTAATTAAATACATACTAAATACCAATATTAAATAATTTTGTTAAATATATGCTTGAGCCTTTTTAAATAGCTTGCTAAATTATTCTTCACCTCTTGAGTTATTCCCCTCTTTAGATCAGTTTCTTTTACTCTTTTATTCATGTTCAGCAGTTACTAATTTTATTAGCAACTACCCTAAATTTTATGCCTTATGCATTGATTTATTCACAACTACTGTGTATGATGGAACATGGAAAAAAAGAATCTAGGCCCTCAGCAATACCTAGTAGATAATAAACAATTATTTTACGTAGGTTTTAATCTTTAAATACTAGTTGCTTTTGGCATGTTGCTCTCTTGAAAGCATTGTAAAAGACACTTTAATTCAGAGATTTGATTTGCCTGATGAATATGCCATTTAATAAAAGTCGGTGAAATAAATGTGCACAAAGATAATTTATATATTACTAGGTTTGTGCGAGTTTTTTAATATTAAAATATCAATTAACTTCTTTTTTCTAGCTTCATTACATCATGCAGATACAATAGCATTTTATATCCAAGCACAAAGTGCTGGAATTCAGGATTCATTAATCTAAAATATGCAAAGATTTAAAATCCTCTTTGTAGTGAATTGTGCCATTGATATGCTCATGAGTCTTTGTATAGATTTAGTCTAATATTTTGATTTCAGAATGATGATTTAATTGGGATATTCTTTTGATCAAATTTTGAATGCTACTGGTGAAAAGAGAATGAACTGTGTCTGCACCAGGAAGATATGTAGTGGTGACTGTACCCTCCTTTGCACAGTCCTGGTATCTCACAAAAGACATTTTTCTGCAGGAGTTTTGCCAATGGATTGATTTTTCTTCTTGAACTGGAGTAGATGAGCAATGACACCTTCTTCTGATATTTGTGCTCTTTTGACAGTAACAAGGATCCCTGTTTATGCTAAATTCACTCTCAGCTTGTTGAAAGGATCTCTGCATTCTGTATCTTTATGATTGCCTTAATTCAATAGGAATATTCTCTGCTGGGTCAGGAACTGGTTGGATGGCCGGGCCCAGAGAGTGGTGGTCAATGGTGTCTCATCTAGTTGGCGACCAGTTACTAGTAGTGTCCCCCAGGGGTCGGTGCTGGGTCCGGTCCTGTTCAACATTTNTGTTTAGCCTAGTAAAGAGGAGGCTCAGAGGCGACCTTATTGCTGTGTATAACTATCTAAAAGGAGGTTGTAGCCAGACAGGGGTTGGTCTTTTCTCCTTGGTCTCTGGGGACAGGACAAGAGGTCATAGTCTTAAGCTTCAGCAGGGAAAGTTTAGGTTTAATATTAGGAAAAGGTTTTTTACTGAAAGAGTGATTCGGGTGTGGAACGGGCTGCTCACAGAGGTGGTTGAGTCACCAACCCTGGATGTGTTCAAGGGGAGGCTGGACGAGGTGCTGAGTGATATGATCTAGATGTAGCTGATAGGTTAGTTGGATTATAGGTTGGACTAGATGATCGTCAGGGTCCTTTCCAGCCTTATCTATACTGTGATACTGTAATTCTTAGGAAAAAGGGAAGCTCACATTTAGTGATCAGGGGTGTGTTCCTCGTCTGTTAGCTGTTGACATCAGTGCTTTCTGGATGTTCTTTTTCAGTTTTGCTTTTGATCCCTCAGAAATATTCTACTTGAAAAAGAAAAAAACTGGATCATTGATTGCAATTTAACCATATTTATGAATAGTTTTACAATTAGTTTTGTACAGAGAAGTAGTAATTTTTATTAAGCTTCAATCTGTTTCCTCATCTCTATGAACAGAGATTGTTTAACTTGTATCCAGATCATTAGAAGCTCATTCTGAAGCTAGTCTTTTTTGAAACAAAGACATAAAAATCCAATTTTTTGTGCATAATTTTTAACTTGTAGGGTTGTTGTAGTCTGTTTCCCATTTTTATAGAATTCTTATAAATATGATGTTTAAAAACTATGCATTTCTCACATAACAGCAATAGAAAACATTCCAAAATTCATCTGATCAAGCATTGTTTGTAAGAGTAAGTCAGACAGCTTGGCCTAAGTACACTCAAACAGAGGTATGACTTTCTATCACAACTTCTGGTCAGACCAAATCTTGAGTGCTGCGTGCAGTTCTGGTCTCCCCAGTTTAAGAAGGATGTTGAGCTCCTTGAGAGGGTCCGGAGAGGGGCGACAAGGATGGTGAAAGGACTGGAGGACAAGCCCTATGGGGAGCAGCTCCGGACACTGGGGTTGTTCAGCCTGGAGAAGAGAAGGCTCAGAGGTAACTTAATTGCTGTTTACAACTACCTGCGGGGAGGTTGCAGTTAGGTGGGTGTGGACCTCTTCTCTCAGGCTGATGACTCCAGAACAAGAGGACCTGGCCTTAAGCTACAGCAGGGGAGGTTTAGGCTGGAAGTTAGGAAGAGGTTTTTCACAGACAGAGTGATCGCTCCTTGGAATGGACTGCCNACTTGATGATCCTGTGGTTCCCTTCTAACTCAGCATAACTTGCGAACCTGTGAATTTCCAGAATCAGATAATTATCATTATTACACTACTAAAAATGCTATAAATAAATAAATAAATAAATAAATAAATAAAAATTACAGAATAACAAAGCTGCCTGCCAAAGCTTTTCACATTTAGCAGGTTTAAACTGATTATGCAAAAGGTGTAGTGGTTTTTATATTGTTATTCTTGAAATAAGAAATCTTCTCTGTCATTGGAGTAAAGGAGAAGATATTAGAAGGGAAATAAACTTTTTGTAGGGAAGAAAAATGAAATGTTAGACTAGAACATTCCCGCCAAAAGAGACCCTAGCGATAAGAGTCACAACTGTAAGAATGGATGAGAGTCACAGCAGTAAAGCTGCTTTTTCTTGATGACTGAGAGAGAAATAATCTCTTTTTACCTTGCTATACTTCCATTTTGTCTTTCAAAACGCAAGTGTCCTTTGCTTCATGCTTTGCTGTTTATGCACAAGCAATGTGAATTACAATATTTATGACAAATAGATGTCAGTAACAACTCTTTTCACCTCACATTTTACTTTCCTTTGTTTTCCTTTCTTCAGAATCACATGCTGTACTATATATTTTGTACTCAGAACATAGTGCTTGTTAATATTTCATAAATTCCATTGTGTAGTAGTTTGGAATTCACAATTTATAAAACAGTGATACAGTGAGCCCCTGCATGTTCGCGGTCTGCTATTTACAAGGTTCAGTATTTGCTGGTGATTTTTCCGCGAGCTCTGTGACCTCGGCAGAAGCTACCACACAGAAGCTACCGTGACCTCAGTCGGATCGGCTCCCAGCTCTGCCGCTCGCGGCGCCAGCTCTGCCACCCCCGCCTCCCCGATCGCACAGCCAGCCCCGTCCCCGCTTCCCCCCACCCTGTTCACCCCCACCCTGATTCCATCCCCGTCCCACTTGCTCTCTTGCCGCGGCTCGTGGTGCCGGTGCATCCCTGCACTGATTCTGTCCCCATCCTGTTCGCTCGTTTGCCGCGACTCGCGGCACCGGCCCCGCGCCCCGCCCTCTCCACTCCCCGCTCGCACAGCCAGCCCCATCCC
>WEKX01003204.1:11984-42704 GCA_013390025.1 Pitta sordida
GACCTCATTTGCTAAAAAAAGCTTCTGGGTAGGCATCTATTCTGAGAATCAGTTTTACTTCAGATGTGCTAAACTCAAAAGTCAGATCATAAAAGTCTGCATTTTATGGTTAGCTATGGGAATACACTGGTTTGTCCTGTTTTTTGTCTTTGGATCATCAGCTCTTATGTTATACAATACAGTAGCAGTACTTTGCTTATTTCTACCAGAAATTCTAATAATTTAATAACCACCATAACGATTCCACAGCACTTATAGTGTTGTCATACAATGGCTATTTGTATACATAAATCCCAGCTTTTACTGTGTGTGTATACACTGCATCACCAGAGCATCATTTTCACATGTAATTATATGCTATAGCTCCCTCATTACCGTCTAAGCATGGTTTTAGTTAATTTGCCAATTTTTCAGCTTTTCATGAGGAAGTATAGGCAGGAGCTGCCATCAGGTTCCCATTTTTAGTGTTTCCGCTTGCCTTCTGTCATAAACCCCTCTGATACATATAAATATGTTTTCACATACATGCACAGAATTGTTTTCAAAGTACGACATGATCTCATCGACAAGGAAAACTGCTTGAACACACTTCCAGACATGGCTCCAACATAATCCTGATGAGTTTGTCCACCGCTCTTCAGAAATTTGGAGCTCACTCTTCTGAAAATTCAGTCTTCTGAAAAGTTCACTCTACGGAAAGTTAGCCCTATCTTTCTTGAAACGAACAAAGAGATCCCAGCAACAGCAACCCCAAGCTTGAATGTATTAAACAGCTATTTAAACCATTAAACAATATGGGCTTTCTTGTGCATCAGCAGGGAGCTAAGCTTTCCCCAACAACACTCTGTGATGGATGGTGGTGCATTTGTGTCAGCTCAGCTGGCAGGTCCAGCACCTTTAAGGAGGGTCATGGTTTTTTCCTAGTTTATATTAGACTTTAAAAATTTGGGAGGAAAAACACAAGCTTCTCAAATCATATGAAGAAAGATTTGGGGGGTTGCTGTTTAATTGGGCAGATCCTGAAGTAGCAGAGCAGTGCACTGTAATCCAAACTCAGGAATAGTACAGATGGAAGAGAAGATATGCAGGGGACTGTGTGCAATTAGGAAATCCACAGTGCAGCCAGAAGCCCAGGTTGTTCCCTGACACCTCCTTCTAGTTTTTTTTTTTTAAACTTTTTTGTGCCTAATGAAGTTTTCCAGTACTAAATATAAAGGAGTAAGTACCAACAGCAGAACAAAAACCTCTTCAACCTTCAGATTTTGGGAAGACTCTTAAATCTACACAAACTCTCATGGTAAGCCCCACTCACCGTATTAATCCTAGGTTTTTTCCACATATCAGTCGTCCATCGCACTTAGAGCTAGGTGGTTGCTTTAGTCAGCAAAACATACTGTGCTGACAAATAGGATGCTAACATTATTAAATGATTGCATTACATCACCTCTTCTGTTCTGGTAAAGTAGAGACATTCAAATAAAAAATTTGTTGGGTTATTTCTTTTTGAGTCAGAATGCAAATCAAATAGAAACAATCATCATACTCTATTTGCTTTGCTGTGAATTTTCAGACATCCATAACAGTGTGAGGAACTGCTCTCTCTGAGAGGCAGACATATTCCTTGATAAGTACAATGAAGAGTGCTGCATTGTGATGTAGACAGAAGTTAACAAACTCCTTACCTCCTCCCGATCCCTTCTATGAACAGCAGCTGTTTTATGTACAGACAGAAATATATGTTTCTGTCTATATGGTGTTATAACTAGATGTTGAAATAGGACAAAAGCACTTAGCCCACATATACTCTTGGTTGCATCACTGAAATTCAAATGTCTTCTGTTTAATCCATTAGCAGAAGAAGATAACTGTCTTTTTATTAAAACTTGGCAACCTCTTTTATATTAATATAAACACTGAGAAGAAGAGTAAATATTCTTAGTGAGCAGTGCTCCAAGTGTACATTTGATTAAAACGATGCCTCTTCAGAGAAGTAGACTGTATTTATATATTTTGGATGGAACACTTATATTTTTTGGCAGGCCCACACATAGAATTTGCATGTTAATATGCTAGTATAGATATGTTCTTTTTAAGTAGCACACATCAGAACTCATATTGTTTTCTTTTGAGTCCCTGCCATGATTTCACTGGCTGTAGGAGGTAGATCAGACTTTTAAGAGAACCTAGGAATATAAGATTGTTGAGCTTCACAACTTCTAGAATTCATTAATCACCAGCCTGTGTAATATTTCATAATATCTGAAACATTTCACAACCATGCCCACAAAGACAGAGAAACCTAGAAAAGAGTAAGAAAAAATGACTTAGGCATGCCTATCAGCTAAATCCATGGATCATAAATTCACAATGCATTTCATTGTCATTCATAGTACCAGTCAAGGAAAAAAAACAAACCATACTTGCAGCCAGAATTCATCTATTGGCAGGTTTAGGAGGCATCACTTTTTTAAATCCTGTTAATCCTTCTTAATAATTGGAAGTTTCATACTTTGAGTTGATTTTCTGTTTCTGAAGACAAGAGAACTCCAGAAATTTGAAAACCCAGGGCATAGCATATTTCTCCAGAGTCCACTGAAAGATACCAAGCATAACTCTGTTTTAATTTTAATTTTTATTTGCACAGATTTTCAGTTACAGTCAGCACTGGGCACTTCTTACAAGCACACCAGAATCTTTCACTCCAAGACACTGTGCGGGAACAGCATTTTAGTGTCATATTCTAGACATATTCTAGAACATATAGTTTGTTAAGAAAAGCAGTAATGCCTTCCGAAAGTAGGTCAAAAGAAAGAAAGAAATTGCTCTATATATTTGAGGGATAAATAGAATGGGGATGTGCTCTTGGTCGCTGTACGGGTATTAGATGGTGAGTTGGACTAGATGATCCTTGTGGGTCCCTTCCAACTCATAATTTTCTGTGATTCTGTGTGATTCTGTGAATGACAAATTTTCTTGCCGTATGTGCATGCACTTTCCAATTACTTCAGTCAATCCTGAAAGACTTCTGTTTGATTGAATGTGGCTCTGAGAAAACTGATCTAGTGAAGAGGTCCCTGCTCATTGGAGGGGAGTTGGACCAGATGACCTTTAATGGTCCTTTCAGACCCAGACCCGTCTATGATTCTATAATTCTATTAAAGAGCTAGATGTGATAAAATATTTAGATGTTTATGAATTAGGTGCCAGATTTTAGAGAGGAATTCGGTCTCCATAGTCAGTTCAGAAATTTCCAGCATTTTTCATCAGGAGAGAAAGGTTGCAGTGCTCACTGGTTACAAGTCCCTCTCTTCAATTAGTAGCATCTGGCTGGGACCTGTAAGGAGTGACCTATGGCCACCTGCATACAGAATCACAGAATNCCCCAGCCGATAGCGGTGCATGGGGTTGTTATGGCCGAAGTGAAGAACCTGGCACTTAGTCTTGTTAAACCTCATACTGTTGGAGAACCTGACATCCACTCACAGAAACAGCTCTCCAAACCCACTACCTGAAAAAACAGGTTCCTGTCAGCCCTGCTTACCTTTCGGTAGTACAAGTATTCAAGTATTACAGCCCTTGGTCATCAAGGAGGAAATTAAATGGGAGTTGGAAGTGCCCTGCTCAGTCTTTATGAGGTCAAATTTCCATTTCCCAGGAAAGCATCCTAATGTATAAGTGTGAACAGTTTCTGAATGGTAGGAATGGAGATTTTGAACTCTGGCTGCAATTCATATATCATTGAAGGAGAGGGGAGAAATTAACCCAAAGTCATCCACCCAGCAAGGGCCTATGCACTCTGCTGGCCATATGTGGGTGCTGCTTGAGTCTCAGGCGGGAGCAGGAAGGAAATACAATGCTGCTCTTCAGGGACCTCCCACAAAATCACTTCTGCCCGTGTGAGATATCAGGATGAATTGCCACTCACGGTAGATTGTGCAGCTGTTCAAACTATGATTGTACTGCCCTCTGGGTGCTTGGAGCTTGGCTCTCTCTCACACTGAACATGCCTCTGAGCGAGAAATTCCCAGATAATAGTGGTTAGATAACACAAAGTAGTTGACACTATTTTTTAAAAGGTTTTAGCCCTCTTCCCCTCCCTTAATATAGTGGTTGACATCTTAGATATTGAGCTGCTTGGGGCAGGGCCCATGTGGTCCTATTTTTAGAGTGTACCCAGCACATTATAGGTCTGATGCAAGCCAAATATGTTATTGTTGAGTCAGTATTGGAAAAAGGTTGTTAAGAGCAATACACTTCCGAGGTTGCCAAGCAGGCCATGGGGACTGCTAGATGGTACACAGCAGACTTGCCTCCTGCTGCCCAAATTCCTCCTTCCACATTTCAGATTTTGGGAAAGTAGCCACTCCACTGAAGATACTTGCTGCGTGACTTCATGACTATGACACCTCATCAGAGTGTTTATCTGCTCCCATCTCTTCAAGGTTGGAAGAAAAATGGATCACTGGCTTCTTTTAAGTAATTTTTCCTTCTTCTCAACATATTGGAAACTACAGATGAATTTTCTGTGTGCCCTTTATGCAGTTCCAAACTCTGGTTAATGACACTTTTTGAGGGAAGTTACTTCAAAAATTGCTTCACAAAATCAGTTCCTTCTGGATTTCCATAACAATGACATAAAATCTTCCCTTTCTTCAGCAAAAATTTAAGATTAATGCAAACCCTCTCTCAGTTAGGTACATCAATTTATTTATTTATTTCAAAATGCCGTTTTAACTACATTCTAACATTTTATTTATGTAATATAAATAAATATATTGATAGATATATTTTCTATGTATCAGAAAACTTCTGAGGTACAGCTCTGAGTGTTCATGATACAGAAGACTATTTTTTCCATGTCTCCCTTGCAAACTTATCACACAAGTAATGTTTTCTGTTCTGTGTTTAGATAAATTTTAGAAAGCACACCTGTGACACTTTGGGAAAATAGCAAGAAATTTTATCAAGAAGGCTTTTCATTTCTGATGCACATTTGTGCTCAAAGAGATTTACAGAGCTGGAGATTTTCCAGTCAGCAGGGATCATCTATCTGAGGAAGACAGAAAAAGAAAAATCCTATTTACACTTCTCAAAGATATTATGCTTTAATGTCTGCAAGATACAATAATGTACTTCCAATTTCCCCTCCTATTCCAAGTTCTGTTTAAAAATCAGAGGGGGGAAAAGCTAACAAATAACATTAATTTATATTTAGAAGCCTCTAACACACTTGTTTTCTCAAGTTTCATTTGCAATATCTACCCCTATGTCTTTATTTTCTTTATTGCTCTTCACACTTTAAATACACTGGTTTTAGAAATACATTCATTTTCATGTCTATCTTATTTAATATATCTTACACAGGTATTCTAAAATACTTAAGCCGCTATGTATATACCAGATCCTACTCTGCTTAGTTTTGTCTGCTGTAGCAATTGCAGATGTCCAATCTACTGGTGTACGTTATGTCTTATAGACTATTGTGTGAAAAATAAACACAAAATTTGTGTAAAAGCCAGTGAAACGCACTCAAATTAGTTCCCATTTCTCTGTAGTTTATTGTTGGTTCTGTAGTTCATCAAGAATTAACCACTTTCCAAGTAAAGGACTAAGAATTGACTATAAAGATGTATAGGGAAGTTCTATAAAATGTTGGTAGAGTATCCTAAACCTATTCTAGGAAAAAAAATATTAAAAATAATATTTTAAAACCATTTACTTCCAAGAAATACAGAGTAGTCCATAGAATTATCCATATATTTATTACACCCTCTCTATAGTTCTGTTGAATATGATGGCCACAGCCACTGGAATATGTACAAGCTTCTCAAAAAATTGTGTATAAGCCTAATTTATTTCTTTGGTAGAAGATTTTTAACTTTCTTTCTTTGAAATCTTTTATATTTTAAAAAATGCGGATGATATCCTGAGGCAAAGTCAGTGGTGCACTGTGTATACTGGAATAGATCACAGAGTAAATAGAGGAAAAATGAAAATAAAATTCCAACTGAAATACTTGTCCAGGAATAGTCTACCCAGATTTAAAGGTTACAAAAAGCCCAAACCAAAGAAGTATTTTCAACACTAATCTTATTTTTAAATTATTAATGTCTTTCCAATAATAACATTGGTTTAAAAATAATAATAATATTTGCCATCTACTAAGTGCCAGGAATCAAACTCTTTGGGATACTCATTTTTAGTTCCTAAGTGGCACATGGCAAGATAATATTACCTTCCAGGATTTTCCATGCCTGGGCTGGTTGCTCAGATTGGTGTGCACTCTCCAAATCTTTGAGAGCTGTCTCTGGAGTGTGCCAAAAGCTTAAAACTCGCTATTGTTTCTATTAGATGTTGCTACTTACTGCCGCTGTTTAAATAGGTCATTAGCACAAAATAGAAGTAAAGGAGGAGGAAAAGGCAGGCTAGATCTGGGATCAGAAGTAAATATGCCCCTTGGACAGCGTTTGTCATGTCTTTTATTTCCTTTTAAATATGTTATATGTATAGTTTTTTTGTAAAATGTGTCTCGGATTTGCTGCCCAGATTCTCTGTGAAACATTAGATACTCAGAGTTAGTGTTTTTGGGAACACATATGCCACTGCCAAGAATCAGGAATGAATACGTGGGGTAGGGGCTGCTTCAAAACCATGGATGACCTGCATGTGTATAGACATGACTTTACAAGAAATCCTTGAAATCTGCCATACTTATACATATTTTTCTGGGTAGTATAAGAAGTATAAATGTATTATCCTTGTCAAAGATGAGAAATCTTGACAAGGAAATCTTCTTGAAGGGAAGACTTGGAAAAATTCTTCCTGTGGATTTTGCAATATAACTTTTATTTACTCTGTGACTGATTCCAAAGTTACCAAAGCTGCTATTCCTGGCTGCAATCAAAACAAGACAAATTTAATCTGAAATTAAGTTGACTTATGGTATTTTCAAGAAATAAGGATGGTGAAAGGACTGGAGGACAAGCCCTATGGGGAGTGGCTATGGGAACTGGGGTTGTTCAGCCTGGAGAAGAGGAGGCTCAGAGGTGACCTCATTGCTGTTTACAACTACCTGAGGGGAGGTTGCAGCCAGATGGGTGTAGACCTCTTCTTCCAGGCTGATGACACCAGAACAAGAGGACATGGCCCTAAGCTATGCGAGGGGGGTTAAACTGAATGTTAGGAAGAGGTTTTTCACAGAGAGAGTGATTGCTCATTGGAATGATCTGCCCATGGAGGTGGTGGAGTTGCCGTCCCTGGAGGTGTTTAAGAGAAGACTCGATGAGGAGCTCAGTGGCATGGTCTAGTTGGTGGGGAGTTGGACTAGATGATCCTGAGGGTCTCTTCCAACTCAGAATAACCTGTAACCTGTGAACCTGTGAATGGCAGTCAAGTGGAGAGGAAATTCATATGTATCCTTGTGAAACAATATCCAGTTGACAATCATAAGAAAATTAGAGAAAATCTACTAAACACACTAATTCTTTCTACAGTAAGTACTGTTATTGTGCAGGTTTTATTTGTCATTGTAATTTCAGAGTGAATGGTGATTCCTGTTGTCAACATCAGAAAATAAATGAGTAATCAAACAACTTCAGAGAAAGTATTAGTAATTTGAGCAGCCTGAATTTTGAAGTAGTGTTGATTTTCCAGTTTTCAGGTCTGCATGTTCAACTATAAAGCTTTAAAGTGCTTCTGAATGGCCCCCCAGTTTGGTGTATTTTCTATTACCTTATCTGTACAAAAAAAATCTGAAATGACTGTATTTTCTCTGGGTAATGGTACTTCCCAAAGGTATAGAAACAAGCTCCTCTTTGCCACCCAGGCAGCCAATTGCTGTGCTGACCTGCCAGTCAAACTGAATGGGCTGCCCTGAAAGCTGAGGAATTCATTACAGTTTGGACACTTGTGTAGTGTCAAGTGATCTCAGTTCCTGAGGCTGGAGATGATGTGAGGAGTGATTAGCACGGCACTTGTCCAAGGCACAGCAAGGGTTATGGCCATCCTTATGGTCAGCAACTGCACAAATATGAAATGGGCTGAGTTTGTGGAAGTCAGTTTCCACAAATTATTTGAAGTATGGGGCTACCCCCTAGCTCTATTTATTATTCCAGTTCTTGGTATAGCACTGATGAAAAACTCTGTTTACATTAGACTGTTCCAGTTATTGGGACAGCACTAGCATAGCCATTTTTCCCCAGTGCTGCTTTTGCTGCAAAATGCTGGCAAATGTGACATTATGACAAGCTTGTTTAAAAATATTCAGCTTAAGATGGGGAGCTGTATTTGTTCTGTAAACACCTCGGTATTTTAGAAAACAAACTTGCATGTCTGTCACCTTCTGGGCCTAAACAATCCTGCCATAGGACTTAAGGCAAGTAAATATTTGTCCATTTTGTGTTTGGAGTTGAGTGAATTGGGGAGCAGAGAGGAGCAGCAGAGCACAGGGCCAAGGGACCCATCTGGTCATGGGCTTTCTCAATGTGACCATGTGATTTGGGAGAGTGGCTGTCCAGAGCTTCAGATGAGAACCCTGTGTTGGACCCCTCTTGTGAGGGGTCATGGGCAGGCCTGGCATGCATAGGTCCCTGCTTTCAATTTGAGCAATACTGTTGATAGATAAAGACATACAAAGAAACCCATTTAGACGGGCTTTATTACTCCAGCTGCCTAGTGTACCCTCCTCCCCCTGATGGCAATAGACTTGGCAGCCAGAAAAAAAGGAGGTTCAGAGAGATTTTACTGGTTTGTTGTCACTGTCAATAAGTAATAGCTCTGTTTTTAATAGCCAGCCTCTGGGTAGTGCAGCCTCCATCCACCGCCCGGCAGACATCTGAGTAAGCGCTTTTCATGGAGGCGGCAGATGGATGACTATATATTACATAACCCGCTGCTGCCAAGCCCTGCACAGTTCCATGTGTGACACGTTAAGGAAAATTTCAAATAAGCCCATGAAATGTGCATGCTTGCAGATTTGGGTCTGGCTCTAAGTTCTGCCAGATGATTTCTGTGCCCTACCCCGAACAGCGCTGCTGTGCACGGTGCTGAGCTGCACCCAGCGTGGCTGCAGACGCACCCCAGCCACCCTATGGAGATGGCCATGTGCAGGCCTTACTGGGGAGACAGATGTGTCTGGACCTCCCCGTGGAGATGGCCACACATGGGCTTTGCTGAGGAGACAGCCACATCTGGCCTCTCCAGGGATTTGGCTGCACGCAAGCCTCTCAGAGGAGATGGCCGTGTTTTATGTCTCTTACCAGAACTGGAAGGTTCGTGGAGAAGCAGAGAAGCCATGCATGGCTGAGAAACCACTTGGTGAGGGAGTGCCCCTGCAGGGCAAGTGTGTGGGGCAAAGAGAATGGCAGTGCATGAACAGGGATCCTTTTGAGGAATGTTCTTTTTCTGCTTAGAAAGGGACATGCTGCTCTCGAAGGAAGGACAAAAACTGAGTGCTACTTGGAACCTTGTTCACCTGGAAAGCCTGTTGTGGCAGCCTAATGACAATTATCTTTGTGCTAGGGACCACCAGCTCCCTGACTAGAAAGAGTGATGTGAGTGCTTCAGAAAAGTTGGGAGCCTAGGTGTAGGTATTGTAGATGCGACAGAGTTGAATGTATCTTGGTTAAAGTAATAAATCAGATCTCAGAATGAAAAAAATATTTTAGAGCATTGTGTAGGGGTGTGTTAGTGCCGCAGACATACTTGATGCTAAAACTCAGGTCTTACAGAATCATGGAATTACACGGAATCAGAGACCAATTTAGGTTGGAAGGGACCTGTGAAGGCCACCTAGTCCAACCTCTCTACAATGAGCATCTTCAACTAGATCAGGTGGCTCAGAGCCCTGTCCAACATGTCCTTGAATGTTTCCAGGAATGGAGCACGTCTCTGGCCAATTTGTCCCAGTGTTTAACCACCATTTAGATCAGTCTTCAGATGTTACTGCAGTAGGATGACTACTCCTTGAACAACAGCAGTAAAAACAGTGGTCTTAAAAGTGACCACGCTCTTGGTTAAATGGCAATGCTACCTACTGAATAAGAAACTCTGAGAGGGAAGGCAGTCTTTTGGTGATCTCTGGGTTCCAGGTAGGTGCCATAATTTGTATTGGATGTACACAGAGTACTTGGATACCATGACGAGGATGGTGATAGAAGAACATGACCAAACAGATCCAGCCAAAGTACAGGACAGAGGCTTGGCTAACAAGTGCTGGATCATGACTGCATTATCATGCTATAAAGAGTTCTGCATGTGTTTGTTTTAATGGGGATACAAATTAATGACTCACCCAGTGCTTTGTGTTGTAAGCTGCTAGATCATGAACATGGCATAGCTCAGTTTCCAGCAGTTAAATGGGTTGTTATCTGGCAGTCATTATATAAGTGATTTACAAGGAACATACAGATCTCCATTACCAGTGTGAAAGACCACCAATATAAAATACACCAAATGGGATATTTATCTTTCAGCACACAGCAAGAGTGGATGCATGAGCCACACTTTTCAGGCTGTATGTAATCAATCAATCTAATGTAAGACATTATCTCCAAAACAGACTAAACTTAGGACTGCTTTACATGAATTCTTACCATTAAATATATTCGCCAATCTGCTCCCCTGTATTTTGCAGGTTCTCTGTGGCCACTACAAGGTGTTCATCACCAGCATGAAATGGTTACTGATGCAATGCAGAGCTATTGTGTCAGAGGAGTTCGCTGACAGGCTAAGGAGCAAACACTTAACAAAAATCAAAGTCTATTTCTATTTTGTGTTTTAAATCAGCTTCAGTGATCTCTCAAAGATGAGAAAAATGGTCACAGGCTAGAAAAGCAGTCAAGGAGGGAATAAATGCCTCAAAACAGAGACAAGGAAACTAGAAAAAAATGGAAAGTTAAAATAGAAGGTAACAATTTAGCAATGAGTGTATATCTTTCATATTTTGTAATTTTGAAGCAAGGCAGCATCTGACACTTGAATAATTTCATTCACAAAGGTGGGCTCCAATCTGGTGTTGCACTTAGGATGTAATGATTAGGCCTGTGTAAACAAATGGAAAATTATATCCTGCCTATTTTTTAATACTTTTTTCTCTCAAAAGTAAGTTGAAAAAAACCCTACATTGAATAAAACAGTTTGAACCACACAAAATCTCAGGCACATGCAAGTAAATTATAGGACACAAATTGTGTAAAAAGTAGAATAATTATTATCTCTTTCTTTTCCACAAAAATCAAGTGAGTAAAATTATTTTCACAGACAAAGGTACTGAACATTCCCCATCCAAACTTGCAAATAGAGTTGGGGTGACCAAACCCACGTGTTCTCGTGTTTCCTGAAGCATTTTTTCCCAGTTCTTGTGATAATTTTGCATCTACAGGCAGCTTACTTGAAGGCAAGAGTGCTATTCCTACCTAAATAAATGCCAAGCGCTTGCAGTATGCAGCCTTTATGTGTGAGTTACAACTCATCTTGGGATTTAGAGCCCATTTCATTGTGAGTAGTCATATAGATATTCAGAGGAGAATTTCACGTGAACATTGTCTTCTGGTTTTACTGTGTTCATTGGTAATAAATATTCTGTTTTTGCCAACGTACTAGTACGAATGCAGAAGCAAATGGATTTAAATTTTGGTTTGTATGTTTATGTCTCATGCAGATTTTAAAAAATTTGTAGTGTCAAAGCAGGAAATTAATGTGTCCTATGATCTCAGTTCTGTGTATTTATAACTTGGGTTAAAGGTGACATCGTAAACCTTTAGAAGGTCCTTGTATACAGAAAAAACAATGAGGGGGAGAAGACTGCTGACCTCTCATTCACATCAAGAACACTCAACCATAAAATCAAAGGTTTGTGTCAGTGATTTTTGTAAGTCAAAAGTTTCTGCGTGTGGTGAATCTGTGATGAGAAATGCATTGCTTCTGTCTTGGAGATAAGGATTTTGAGTATCAAAATCCCTTTTAACTCTGGAGATTTTGAGTTCCATGATTTTGTAAATTGTCCTTACTACAAAAACTAGAGAAGCAGAAAGAGAAGAAGAAAACAGTTTCTTCCCAAATAATTTCACGAAGATGAGGAAAAGGGTAATTTCTTTTCTCCCTTTTAAGGAGGCAGGTCTTGGGACTTGCTGTAGCCCATGAATGGTGAGAACTCGAGGTTCTTCACTCCTTGGTTTCAGTAGCAGTAGGAAAAAAGTATGTTATCTTTCCCTGGGAAATTCAGGGAGGTTACATGTGGGCCCCTTTCACTACTTTCCAGGAATGACCTGCCCCACTGCTTCCCTATACACTCTTCTCTTTTTCCAATTTTTCAAAGTTAACAAGTCTGGAAACAATTAAGAAATCTAGTTAGCTCTCTAGCACTATATAATTCAATTTGCTTCTTTGTGTGTGAAAATTCGAGCTCAAGGCAGTGTTTATCTGTTGTATAAATGCTTTCTTGTAGGGTAAAAAACATTCCTCCTGGTTGCTTGTGGCTGATGTCTAATTTCTCGTATCATTAAAACCACAGGGCTATTGATTGCAAGCAACATTTTTGACTTTGCTGTTTGAGAGTATATGGTACCTCATTTCTCAGAGCACAGAACACAAAAATATAAAGTTGAAGGTACTTTTGCAGTGTCTTCACCTTCATCTGGTCCACATTTAAAAACAGCAATGTCATAATATCCTCACTGTGTCAACATGAATCAGGATGACAGGTTCTTGACTGGATTTGAAGAATAATATAAATTAGATACAATAATGGAGTAAGATAAATAAGAATAATATAAATAAGAAACAATGATACCTTCTAGTCTTCTTAATCTCATACTGCCAACCATATAAATGCTTGGATTTGTGTAAGAGGTAATGAAAGCCTTTGCTTTTTAAATAGAGTGTCATGGTATTCTCATTTTCAAAAAATTTTGCATGCCTGCAGTTTGTCCAGCATAAAAACTGGAAGCACTGGAAGGAGTGGCAGAGCTTGCTAATATGCAGCAGCATTTAGGGAAGTAAAGGGCTTAGTAAGATGTGGTTCACAGAATCACAGAATATTCTGAGCTGGAAGGGGCCCACAAGGATCGAGTCCAACTCTTAAACGGCACCACTGCCTCCCTGGCGGGAATCGAAGCCCTGGTCTCCAGCATGAGAGGCAGGGACGCTCACCACTGTACTAAAGAAACCTCTAAGTTATACACAGGCATCTTCCTGAGTTTTTTGGTTGGAAAAATACATGCTTTTTAGAGTAATATATTCTTCCCTCCCCTATCTCTGGTCATTATTGTCCTCACTGGGTATATCTACACTAGCAAATTAATTATGCCTGGGATCATTCCCTGGCTGTGAGGACCAGCTGGCACAGAGGACCACATTATTAAAATCTTGCAGGGAATGATCTTCAGCCTATGCTGACCCACACTGCCACAGAGAACTAGCTGAAACCATGCCTGGGACCATTCTAACCATTTGAAATATAAGTTATTGAATCAATTGCTTTGATTTTAATAGCTGATTAACTGATATTTAATTTATGACTACAGATGTAGAGAATGTGTTGTGCAGACAGAAGAAAAAGGATATTTCTCTTAGGTGCTTCTTCATAACCTTCTTGAGGTGCAGAACAGGTAAGGAAATTGAGAGGTATATGAAGAGTAACAGAACCAGCCACAGTTAAAAGTGTGTGGAATAGTGTTGCTCAGGTTACCCAGGGTTTACAGAAATATGTAGATTTTGACCTTCTACTGCTGGCCATATGGCCTTGCTTGGAGGGAAAATGAAGCAATTCAAAGTGCATTACTTACTGGAGATGACTTTCTTAAAGGTACTAAATTTCGAAAGAAACCATGACTAAGATTCTCCAATTCTTTCTGCTTGGCTAGTCAATGCTTGCTTTATGACTTGTAAAATGGTTGAGACATATCAGAGATGATAACTGTTATTCGTAAAACTTTTTCTTTTGACTTCTTTTTTGGTGTGTCTCTAGAGGTGACACAATATTTGACAATACAGGTTATAGAATAGAAAGGTGGGTTCTGAAGAATATGTACTTTGCACAGTCTCATTCAGTACCACTATGGCCTCTTTAGTGTTGTTGCAATATGAGCAGTGATATACTTGTCTGACCACAGACTTTCCTTCTAAGGTTGGAAAAGAGAAATATCTTTGCTGTGAAGGAGTAGAGATGAGAAGATGATAATGCCACCTACTGGGATCATTCAGGACAAAATTTATTATTACCTATTCGGGACTTTTAAGGGAACCTTAAACCTTGACAAAAATTACCTGGAAATATTAATGCCACAGTAGGAATCATAAGCAACACAGGGACTTAAAAATTCTGCAGCAGCTCTCTGTGCAGGGAGAGGCAGTCTTTCTGTATGCCTTACTGCTCTTTTCCATGTTCTCAAGTATAAAGCTTTCAGAGCATAGTGCAAGCGTGACACCAAGACCTTCAGACATCAAACCCACCCTTCTATCACCACTGCAGTTTTTCTAGGGTGCTGAGTAATATCCAGCATTGTAGAAACGGTCATTAATGGTGAGACGATCTGTGTTTCAATCACCTGCCTATCAATCAAATTCCTGAAGGCCAGAGTTCAATTAATTGATGACACCCTTGAGGCAACCTAAGCAGTTAACAAGTCAGTGAGACTTGGTAAAAAAACAAGCAGTAAGTTAAAAAAAAAAAACCACCAACAAATCCTCCCATAACTCTCATTTGCCGTTTTACCTCCCTCTGATTTGTCTTTCTCTTGCTGCCCCTCACTTACAAAGACAATGCATACTTTTCATGCAAAAAGCATGGACTAGACACAGAAAAACAAGACATATTTCAAACTCAGACATCCTCCATGCCATAGATAGATTCATGATCTTGAAAATGTCAAAGGCAAATAGCCAGAGTTTATCACAGTCCTAATAGCTAACTTTGCTGTTTTCTTTTCTTCTTAGTTGCATTAAATTATTTCTCCATGCTTCACAAATTTTCAGAGTTGTACTTAAAATACCCCTTGTGTAGGATTTTCTTTTGTATTACTTTGATTTAATCCATTTGCTTTTTGACTTTTGATAAACTGATGTAGAAGTTTGCACCACTTATATGACACTCCCCAAACGCTCTAAATTACATAAAGACCTCTCCCAAACACCTTATTTTGTGGTAATAAATCAGATAAACATGGTTTTAGCAAGAAGCAAATCTTAAATGGTGAAGTTATCTTGGTTTAATTAAGACAGTTTATCTTGTCCTTACCAAATGGAACATGCACATTGATACCACATAGATATGTATGGAACCTAATGTTTTACTAAATGTCTATGTACACGTAGATGTTTAATTTCATGTTTATGTAGATTCCCTGACTAACTCATTTAGCTTAATTATGCACCAATTTGCCCCAAGTTTTGCTTTTAGCTAAAAAGCATGTTTCATTGGTGTAACAGAGTTTGATATTGCCTTATATTAAAATAAACTCAAATTCACTAGTTTCTCCAGTCATGTATAGCCATGTTGGATGGCTTTGCCTGGCAAGTTTCAAACAGAAATAAATCTTCTGAGACAGACATGTGCTGGTCTTAAAAATGTATAATGAACAATGAACTTGGCAACTTTTCCATAATTGAGTTATTGTTAATGTTTTGAGTGCCTCTAGTCAGTGCAGCAAACGAAGTATACATCTTAGCAAAGGCTTTTCTTCTCACCAAAGGTTTGGTTTTGTTTTTACTTTTATGGGGAGGTGGTGTGATGTCTCTTTGCCTTGTGGAGTCAACTATTCTGATACAGAGGGAATGTAAGCTTCTAGCACCTCTTGCTGAGTGAGAACAGAAGCAGAATTGCTGCCCAAACTGATCAGAATATTCAAAATCTGTTTGGAGTGGTTTGTGTCATGGGTTTTATTTACAACAGCACAAAGCAATATATAAGGGGTGGGTTGACCTGGGAGAGGCCAGAAGTTTTGCCAATTTTCTCAACTGTAAACCCCATGGAGTATTCCTGATCTCACTTTGTTTATTTGAGCTGTGTGGAGGGACCATGTTCTTGAGTTGAGAGCCCTACTAAATATCCTGAAATTTCACTATGACAGGCTAAGCAGTTGATATATAGAAGTGAAAGAAAATGTATGTATTTGGTACATACGTTGATTATAGCAGCATTATAACTTTGCGCTTAAAATGATAAATGGGATGAGCTACCAATTTGCTTTTAGGTTGACTTGAAAATCTGACTACAACAACATGAATTTTAAAAAGCACACATATAAGTAATTTGGATTCTGAGATNAACTTGGAATATCTTGTGATCCTGTGTTTAAAACTGGTTGCTAGTCTTCTAGTCCCTTATATACATTACATAGTCTAAAAGTTCTCCTTCCAAGACATGAAAGGAAGAAGTCCTAAATGTCACTAGAAATCAACTGTTTGACGATCCCTTCACAAAAGATGATATTGGCTGGTAATGGTGCTGGGTAAAGTACAGTTGCAATGGAGATAGTGTGACCGTTGGGATAGTCCCTAGATGACAAGACAGCTTCAGTGCTCGGCTTCATCTTAGCTTTCCATAGCTGCCTATATGATGCTGAGATTCCAAAGGAAAACAGAATTTTAGAAGCACAAACTTGTCTAATAAGCTGCTACCAGCCTTCTCTTTCCAATTTAATTTCTTAGGGAAGGTGTTTTTCCCCTTATGACTGCTGCTGATTGCTTCAAGTTTATTTTCAAATAATTGACAGCAATTAAAATATGTCAGGGAGACTTTCCAGAGAAAAGGAAGAAAAAGATAATGGGAAGCATATTTGGAGAAAAGAAAAGGGAAAATTTAAAAGGAAAGACTTCTAAATATGCAAATGATCATCTGGGTTGTAGACCAATATTCTCTCTGGACAAGGCATACAAGGGCAAACATCTGCTGGACAGGAAGCTCAAGACCTGTACTCAGGGAAACCATTTCTATACTAATACAGAAGTATGTAAGCACCCAAAATAAGCTCTTAGGGCTTTGCAAGATCATCCATGAAAGGAGGCTGGTATCTTCACAGGACCTGGAGACAGGCTGGAACCAAAACGCGGTGAAGGAGGCTGGGGTTTTCTGAACTACAGCAAAAGACCCGTTCTTTAAAAAAACATATTTGATCAGAGAGAAAATGATCCATAAGCTTAATTAAATAAAACCCCATTGCTTCCCTGGTCGCTTATGACTACTGTAATATTGAAGAGAAGATTCAGAAAAGCAAAAATTCTCTCTCAGTCTACTCTGGCACAATCATATGACAGAGGCAAGGCCAAGTAGTCGTGTAACACATGCAATGACTGTCAAGTATTCATGTAACACATGCAATGGCTGTCACAGCTTCTTGGAGGACTGTTGATGCATCACCATATGAGAGTCACAGACAAAAATATTACTCTCGGAATGCAGTGCATGCATGTGTGCAGTAGTGACTGTAAGCAAGGACAAGGAGATTTCTGTACTGCTTCAAAAGATGGAAACTTTTGATATGTATTGCTTTGTGCTAGATAACATTTCAACAATTCTGTTAATAGAAGACTTAATACAGAGCTTAGAAATTGCAATGTTTCTGCCCTACATATCTCTTCTCCTTTCTCCCTTTCAGGAATATACAGTGAAATAAAACCCTTTCATCTTCAAAAAAAAGGTATCGTGGATTGAAATACAGTAAGATTTTTTTTCCTGGCTTTCTTGGAGTCACACATTTTTATGTGGCAGAAGATCTCATAAGCCTGGTAGTGCACCAGATGTGGGGGTTTGCTTCTGATTCAGATCAAAATCATTGGGTAGAATCCAGATCCAAAGTTGAGAAATTGCAGGGTTTGCTTTCTTTGACAGTTTTGAGTGTTTCCAATATAATTACTCTTAAGGAGACTGGCTTAGGTACTGACACCTCTTACAGCACAGAATTGAAAACAATGAACCAATACTTTCTTACTTCTTTTAAAAAATATTTTTTATTTTAATTATGATGTCTGCTCATTTAATTATTATCTGATCTTACCAGTCAGTTAATTTGCTTCACAAAGGATGAAATTATCAGCTCAATTTTAAAACATCTATTCCTGCAAGACTAGTATATCTAACTCCCAAACTATTTGTCCTTTGTTTTATAATGGTCCACTGTTGCTACTACAGAAGACAACAATGAAGAATTTACATCTTTGTTTCCATAGTGTGGTCATTATATCTTGTTCATTTGTTTTATTCAGGTAGTTTCTGCATGCATCATACATCTCTGGGATCTTTGGTCACTCTCTTGTTCCTGTTTTTAGAAATCCCATTTTTTCAACAAGCATTTGCTAGGTATTTTTAAGAGATGTTTAGTTTGAGGCATATAATATTTTCCATTTATTATTTGTATGTTCTATTGTTTCACCTCAGTATACGTCAATTATAAAATACAGCTGAACATGGGTACTTGCAGAACAGCTATTCCCACCGAGTACCACTTCCTTGAATTGCAGGTCACAGCTCCCTGTGAGCACAGTGGGTGAAGCAGTATCCCAGACTCACCATCCCATTAAGTTCCTGTGGAGAAGCCCTTTGTGAAAAGAAAACCAAAAGCTTTTCTAAGGTTTTCTTGTAAAGTTTCATTTTAAAAGTACCTGTACTGAGTAATTGTGTACTGTTTCAGTTTGTATGGCCCAGGTATTGCACACTGAGCTCACTTTTTCAGTAGTGAGAGCCACATATACTCTTCTGTTCATTATCATGAAAAGATGTTACTACCATGGATATAAATCATGTCTCTCAACATTGTATTTTAAATTGGTTGGTCCTCTCCTGTATAATGGCCAAAGAGATTATTTGATTAACTGTGCATGTATCATTCCCATTTTCCATTTTTTTAACTAGGACACATACTAACTTATGCTGAACATGTTGTTTGTTTTACAGTCCCCTTCACATTGCCAGAATTTTCCTTGCTTTTATAGAGTTCAAAGGTGATTTTCTTGGTGCTGTGGAAAATTGGACCTAAAAAGTAACAAAGGCTTTTTTCTCCCCAAGTCTTGGTTACCCCAAACAATATGTGTTTCTGCATTCAATCAAAACAAAACTACAATAAGAGGGAACTTTTTGTGCATAAACCAAGGCAAAAGTTATCTTCCTGCCACAGCAAGAAGTAAAACAGCCGAAGCAGCACTTGATTCTGGGGCAGAACCTTTTTCAGCTACACCTTTGGGCTTTGGCAAGCTGAGTTACACATAGCAACCTGCACACACCTGCAGCAAACTGTGGTCATTTTGAAGCAAGTTGTTTCTGCAAATGGGCCAAAGTACTGGGAACAGTAAGGTAGAATGTTAGAAACATGTAGAAAATAACGTTTCTCAGATTCGTACACCATGTTAATGTGGCAAAATATTTTTCCTATGCACAATGTTTATAAGAAAATTAATCCCATCTGTTCCATTAAAAATGCCTTTTCTTGACTTTGAAAACAAAAAAAGGATTAAGAATCCTTGATTATAAATTAATCTTTAATTTCAGTTTTGAAACATGCTTAATTGTCTGAAAAGTTTGTCTTTGTTTCTACTCAATTTTCCTCCTTCTTCCACTATTATAATGTGGACTTTTTTAGAAAATTTTTCCTTTCCTTTGCATCTAACATTTTATGAATTTACTTTTTTTTTTTTTTGCTTTTAATATTCTAGCTTCCTTTTAAAATTTTATTTCAATATAAATATATTTTTGAGAGGGATCCTACAATACTGGGGGAAAAAGTTTTTTCTTTCTAAATGCAGGGATAATTATTTCCTTAAAANTCCAGAGTGTTCTGATATTTAATTTAAAAAAAAAATTTACAGATCATCATCGTCATTATTTTGCCATTTTACGCCCATTATCCAGAACATAATTAGTGCAGCAATTAGTTTACAGCTAAACCAGTGCTCCTATATTCACACTAAATCATTAGCCAAAGTAATAAAAAATGTTCTGTTCCTGTTCAGCTCTGTTCAAAGACTACTCTGAAATTACTGAAAGGCTACTCTGAAAATAAAAAATTGGTTCTTCCCCATTTCTGTTTGAAGAAATAATGTATGACTTTGCCTTGCAAAGAAGTAAAAAAGCACAGTCTACTTTTTTATCTTGTGCCCTATTTGCTGATCACTAGGAACAGTGCTAGAAGTGGAATGCTCTCTCGTAGTTTAA
This sequence comes from Pitta sordida, assembly GCA_013390025.1. NCBI lineage: Eukaryota > Metazoa > Chordata > Aves > Passeriformes > Pittidae > Pitta > Pitta sordida. Next base: position 32,128 of record WEKX01003204.1, read on the forward strand.
TGTGCTGACGATAGTGAGGTGTTATCTCAAAGGCTGCCTCTCAACCTCTACCCTGTCACATTAGCCAAGATCAACTATGCAGCTTGCACTGTCAGTTCTTGAGGTTAAACACTCTACAACTGGTGAAAAGGCTTTCTCAGTCAGGGGCCACAACTGTGAACTTTCTCATGAGCAGAGAGACTTTTAGGACCAACCTTCCCTTCCTATCTTGACGAAAGTTTTCTGTAACCAGGCTAGTGCTGGGAGAACCTGCTCAACGCAGCTGACCAGACGTGTCAGAAAAACTGATCTGAGTTCACAGAGCCTTACAACGACTTATGGTCGTCTTTACTGAGTTGGATTGTAAAGATTTTAGTGAGCCCTCCAGGTTGGATTCAAGGAAAGATTTTAGTTCCAAGAACTTAGAGAAGGCATTTCAGTTCAAGGGAGAACACTCCACACCCCACCAACATGCTTACAGGAAAAACAGTTTTGAATGTCCTGGCATTTTGACTTCCAAGGTTAATGTGTTTCACTCAGGGACTGAGTGAAATTTTTACTGAATTCTCCTGAATTCAGTAAAAACCATATACTGTATAGAAGCCCAGCCCTACACTATGATTCCGATGCCTTCCATCAAATCCAATGGTGCCTGAATTTGTCTCCTTTCTGCTCCTCTTAGGATAAAACTGCTGTGGTTGTCCTCCAGTGTGCTCAGTAGATTGTAGGCTGAAAAGTCATGGGAATGGCTGTTAGGAAATAACAGGGTTCTCAGATTCAAATTAAGATTTACTTGGACTTGAAGTTGTCTTGCATGGGAATGATACAAGAGGTGATGCTGTTGAGTGTGGTCTAGCTAGATGTAGTGGCACTTTTGTTAGATATATTAATTTGGACATAACTTTTCTCTTTCCTTCTTTGTCTCTCTCAAGAGAGATAGTAATAGCAGCATTTAGGCAGATGTCTGACACAGAAACAAGATGAAGTAGGTTCATAAGGGCTGGAAGATTTTCTTTGTATGTTTTCGACAAATAAATAATATTCATGCTTTTATTGATTGAATGCTAAGCTTTAATTTTTGGCGGTTCTTGATTCCTGGGTACTTGATTTCTCTTCTCAAAAGAAAGCTGAATATTTACTCTGTAAAAGATGTCTCAGCAGCAATTTGATGACTGTCCTCTTTTAAAGCTGGGCCACATGATAGATGATACCTGTCTTTCACTCTCCTTGTACTATTTTCTTCCCCTTCATACCCTTCCCACAAACAGTTCCAGCCAAACACTTCATAAATTTCAATCTGTAAGACATAAAGATTGTTTCTCCCAGTGGCATACACTCTGTTTACCAAATTATGTTGTCAGTGATATTTGCAGAACCATTTTACTTTAATTGCATAATTTTGATGCATGATATTGTACTCTTCATTTTGCCAACACTATGGCACTGAAAGGCAGAAAAAGCAGCAAAAAATGTGCCCTCTGTGGGAAAAAAATTAATAAGACTTTTGTAAAGTCACCTTTGCAGGTAAAATTACACTGTTTTCAAGACAGTTATACTTCCCTGGAGGCCAAAAACAAATGTGTGTGATAGTTAAATATTGCAAGACCAAGAATTTTTCAGCTAGTGAAATAGAAAAGTATCTACTACTAGGCTGCTGCTCAACTCAGTTCATCTCGCAACAATTTCTCTTCCTGATAAAAATATTTTATGTTACCAAGCTGTAGTTGTTTAAGCCTTTTCTATACGCCAGAGAGTTTGAGATGCTTATTATTGCTGGCAATTTTAGCACTTCCTTCCTACTGCCATAATAGAAGAGTCTGTGAGGTTCCTCATTAAGGGACGAGTACCAGATACTGACACAGTGCAGAACTCAATCCTGGGCTTCCCGGGCTTGTTCTCTTATTACTGAAGTAGAATGGAAGTTGTGAATTTGCAAGATTTACTTGAATAGTGTTAATGCATTTTAAGTGATAAACTTTCCATAATGGTATGATTCTCACTCAGCACACAGGAAATAAAGGAGCATAGTCCAGTGTTAGTATGTCCCATTTTCCTCTTAAAGCAGTTGCCATTAGATTATTCTCTCCTTGCCAACAGGAAAGAAAAGATTCCTTCTCTAATGCCACCTCACATATCACGCCTGATGCTGTAAACGACTTCCTCTTCTGCCTGTTGGGGATTAGCCTTAAATGCCTTGATTAATATAAAGTCAAATGTAACAGAATTGTTCCTAACTTCACATGAAAGGCTCAGCTTTTATTTATAGTGTTAAAGAAGGTTGTAGCTGACTACAAGGCCTTGTCTATAGATCTCCGTCCATGTTTTGGTCGTCCAGCAAACAAGTGAATTTGAAAACAAAAGTCATTCATCTATGAAAACATATGACATAAGGCTCTTCCACTTAAAGGATATGGTCTATGTATGTCCATAATTTCTTCCCATTCACAATTTAAAATCTCTCTCATCAAACACTCCTCTTTTGTGCTAGTGCTGTGGTGGATTTAGAGTAACTATTTTACCTGGATATACTCCACTCTCCAAAGTCCCACAGAAAAAGCCTTCAAAAAATTAGGTAAGTCTTCCTTCACAGAAGGTGCATCTACCTAGTGTTTTTAGGTAAAGTTTTCAGGCAGACTGAAGACATTGGTTATTGCTAGTGAAGAATGGCATTGCGGCAAACTGTGAACCCAGCACAATCCACCTCCTGGTTTGAAACTAAAAACTGTTAGAATAAAAGAGTAGCAAATAGCGAAAGCAAAAGTAAAATCATGTATTGACAGTTATCTTGGAAGTATAAAACATGTCATCTGTTTTTCCATAACATGTATTAGTAGCAGTTAATAACTGACTATTTCCTTTGTAACTAGGCTTCGTTTAAAGCGACTAACGGCACCTAATATATCACTCATTTTTAGTTTGCATCCACACTTCTTTTCTCAAAATGGTGATATAAAGGAAATCTGTAAAACCATAAGCAAGAAGCTCCATGGGCATGAACCTTCCTTTAACTGGGACAGCTAAGTAATGTTGTTGTTGGAGAATACTGGCTGATGGATAGTGGAGTGTGATAGTTTAATTAAGTTCCTATGGGATCAATCAAGCACAATTCTACTTTTGTCAACTGTGAAATACATATATAATTGCTTTAGCTGAGAGGGGTTTTTTTTGGTAAAACACTCCTCCTTATTCATTCCCTGATCTAGATAACAAGGTTGACCAGCTTGTATTAACAGCATGAAACAACATTCATTTACTATCTACTGTAAAAGGCTTTGATTATTTTCCCTCAGATGAGCAAGTTTTTTGAGAGGCTGTAATTCATCCTCGAATTCAAGAGGGGATCCTTTACATGTCACGAGCAGCTTGATCAGACCCTCACAGTCTGTGACTTAATATGAAAAATGTTCTGCATTTACCCTACCAGACCACCAGCAGTGTTATGCTCAGAGAAGGCACGAGAAAATGCATAATGCCTTCCTGAGGAATGTCTCCCTTCTCTCCTGTGGAGAAGGTTAGGTAGAGAGGGTTGCAGGATGGTTAAAGACTTCTAATGGCTCACATTTGATTTGGAAGGGTGTTTCTAAATTTCAACAATAGGTTTTATTATCCAGTCTTAATCCATGCTTTAAAATGAATAGCTCCATCTTTAAAATGAATAGCAGATAAGAGACTGCAAGATCAGGCAAGCTCATTCACTTAGGTGAACAGATACACACTCCAGTGTGCTATTACGCAGAACTTGCAAAATAACTATGATATTAGATCTAGTCAACATGGATTTAGGAGAGGTTGCCTGACCAACCTGATCTCCTTTTATGAACAGGTGACTCACCTGGTTGACGATAGAGAGGCCATGGATGTTGTGTACTTGAACCTGAGCAAAGCCTTTGACACGGTTTCCCATGGTAAGCTTTAGGAGAAACTCTCAGAGCGTGGATTGGATAGAAGCATTCTGTGTTGGGCTAGAAATTAGTTGGATGGACATGCTCAGAGAGTGTTTGTCAATGGTGCCACATCCAGCTGGCAGCAGGTCAGTAGTGGAGTCCCACAGGGATCAGTGCTTGGCCCGGCACTGTTTAATATCATTATTGATGATATGAATGAAGGAATGGAGTCCACCATTAGCAATTTTGCAGATGATACCAAGTTGGGGTCAAATGTTGAACTGCCAAAGGGTAGAAGGGCCCGTAAGAGGGACCTTGACAGGCTAGAGAAATGGGCAGACTCCAACAGTATGAGATTTAATGAGTCCAAGTGCTGGCTTCTTCACTTTGGACACAACAATCCCATGTACCAATACTGGCTGGGGGATGAGTGGCTAGAGAGTGGTGAAATGGAGAGGGATTTAGGAGTAATGATTGACAGAAAACTTAATATGAGCCAGCAGTGTGCCCAGGTGGCTAAGAGGNAGCCTGGAGAAGAGGAGGCTCAGAGGTGACCTCATTGCTGTTTACAACTACCTGAAGGGAGGTTGCAGTCGGGTGCTTGTAAATCTCTTCTCTCAGTTTACCAGCGCCAGAACAAGAGGACATGGCCTTAAGCTATGCCAGAGGAGGTTTAGGCTGGATGTTAGGAAGAGGTTTTTCACAGAGAGAGTAATCTCTCAGTGGAATGGTCTGCTCAGGGACGTGGTGGAGTCGCCATCTCTGGAGGTGTTTAAGAGAAGACTGGATGAGGAACTAATTGACATGGTCTAGATTATGGGAGGCTCACACGGACAGAGCATGGTGCCCATGGCTCCAGGGTTGTGGGTTCAACCCCTGGGCGGGCATTCACTTGGAGTTGGACTAGATGGTCCTTGTGGGTCCCTTCCAACTCAGAATATCCTGTGATCCTGTGGTCCTGTGATCCTGTGACTCCCTACCTTCCCCTTAATGGTAGTGAAGGGCAAGGTGTTATATGAAATAGTCATTGAATATAATTTTGTGTTTTCAATTTAGAAGGTTTTCCCAAAGGTCTGAATGTGCAGTCCCCTGCTCAGGTGGACTAGATCAGAGAAGAAAAAGGAACTGTCACTGCAGACTTGTGACTTGATTTGTAATATGTACTTTAAAAAGAGCAATTTGTTATAGATTAGAGTCATCAGAAGGAGCTGAAAGAATTATCTGCTGGTTGAGGGTTGGGGTTTTTTATTTTTTTTAATGCAGGGTGTTTGGTACAAGACTGTTAGGCATTTTTAGATGAACACTGGACAGAGTGACTCAGGCTGCCACCAAATTTCATCCACCTCCTCATTTACACCAGTAAATACCACTGCCCTCCCATCTCAGAGAATAAAAGGGAAGCACGAAGATTCCTGCACTACATATTTACACAGAGAAGTCAGAGGTGTGACGAGACCTTGGAACTGGCATTTTGCCAGGGGAATGCTCTTCCTGATGACCCAGAAGGAATGGCTCCACAGTACCCTTATCTCTCTCTCTCTCTTCAGAAATTTGAGGGTGACAAAGTAGCTCTGTAACTTTTAGTGTGATGTTAGTGGCAGTAGCAAGTAACCCACTGAGTTGGCTTTCAGCAGCAATGGGATTCTTAACTTTTTTAGCATTTCATACCAATGAAAGTCAATGTAGTCTTGGCAATATGCAACTTTCCTCCAGCAGAAGATATCTACATCTACCTTTACTGAATTTGGACTCACTAGTTGCATAAAACCAAGTTTAAAATAGCATTAAGCCTCCTCTAAGGCCCTTCTTCAGGTCCCTTTTTTAGTAACTTTGGAGAATTTTTTTTACATTTCTCTGTTATTTCCTTCTTTTAAGATCTGTGGCACAGATAGATCTGCCATGAAATGATAGGATTATAGATTCATCACATTAACACTTTAAAATATTTTGTGGAAGCTAACCCATTTTCCCAGTTGTAACCCTTTCCTGTACTACTATTGACTCATTCATAACTCAGGCCAAAATAACCAGGGAAGATGGAAGCTACTTATTTAAGGCTTGGATTTGATCCTTAGTATCTTCCATCTTGTGGAAGATGCTCAAGAAATACTAAGTTGCAACAGTATATGTCTTACTGATTCACAAAGCAAGAAGATTTTCCAGCTCACTAATATAGAAATGCTTAGCCACGAAAGCCAAGCAATACCTTTAAAGGCGTAAATATGTTACACACAATATAAGAGCTGTATTACAATACCTATGAAATTTGTGTATATAAAATGCCCCCAATATTGTACTGAGAATGAAGATCTAAGTCTTTCTTCGACTGTCATTCTGCTCTTACTGAGCAGCCCTTTAAATTAGACATGGGTCAGTGGCAAATAGTGAGACCATTTGTGGCATGTCTATTATGCTGAGGGAGGCAGAATCTATTCCAGAAGGAGAGAATGCTTTATGAAGTTTACAAGGAAAAAAAGATAAATATTTTTTAAAGAAAAAGCATTCTACATTAGCTGTAAGGAAATTTTACTTTTGCACAATATATTATTAAATTTCAGTAAGACGAGGCAGTGACATGATTTTATTTATCTTAATTTAATTTTTAATATGTTGTCTTAAACTTCCATTAAATACAGAGGAGGTAAACTTACTTAATTCCTAAAGCTATAAATTACCATAGCAAAAGTCCTTTATTGTTTGAAGTTACAGCTTAGATCCTAACTAATTTCAAAGAATTTCAGATGTAAATACAGTTTTATAACCCAAGCACAAAGTGTAAGATGCCATTCCCAGACAAAACTTGAGGCATTTGTTCATATTGGCAGAGCCAAGTGGACAGAGTGGTGTAAAATATCTTTGCTCTGTTTTACTAATTACTACACGGCTGCCAAAGATACAAGCAGAGAGATAGGACTTCAAGGGATGTGCTGGTGTTAGACTGCAGAGTCTCTCTCTGAAATTAGTGAACATGAAAGGAATGTGTTGTGAGCTCCTATCTACTGTTTATCTATGAGGGCCCAGCAGATAGTGAGCTTGACAGTGAAATTCTAGCCCTGAAACTGATGAAATGCCAAAGTTTTCTTAGTCCCTGGGACTGCTCAGTGTATCTTTTCTTGCTTCATAAGGGAGTGACTGGTATTTGAGCACTGATAACAGCAATCTTTCTGGTGGTGCTGAGTTAGAGAAGACATTCCTCAAAAATGAACAGCAGAACAACTAGTTTCTTTTTTTGTTTTTCACTGCAAGTGGCAACCCATATGACAGTTAAATGATACATTGCTTCATGAAGCAGAACATTCTGTGCAGATCTAAACATCAATTGCAAGATGAGGAAATTTCACTAATTTTGATACATTCGAAGTTAGAGGTGAACATGGCACTAAGGCTGCAAAATGCTTTTAAATGCAAATTTGCACAGTTGTGTTTAGGAAAGTTTATAACAATCACATTTAAGCTCTTGCCATAGATAAAAACAGACACCAAGATGCAAAATAAATTGTATTCTTTGCCATATGTATGTATTGTGCTTTGAGTATCTTTAGTGCTCTTTCTCTAATACATCCTTTATACGTAAGGAAGAGGATTTTCCTGCTGGGAACTGAAGTTTCTGTTCAATGATTGTAAGTTGTATGTCCCCTCACACATTATCTGAGAAGAAATATACCAGTACCAGTCAGAGGTTAATTTAAATTATTAGACTCCTCCCCCCTACATTAAATATTGAAATTTATTCAAATCTCCTATCTGGTAAGTAAGTAAGTAATATTCTGTTTTATAAATATATATTTTTTTCAAATATTTTCATTTCTCTGGCTGAAAAAATGCAGTTTGTTCCACCAGTAACTAAATTTTCCTATGTTTACCCTGGGCATATCAACCCATGTCCTTGGCATTACATGCAGACCATTAACATTTAGAGAGAAGCCTAATAAGGATGCCGTCTTACCAGACCAATTCTAAGACTGCACGATTCCAAGTCCTGAAGGTCTGCTGAGGCCAATGTCATCAGGTTGATCTGTCAGCAGCAAACCCAGTTCCTCACCTCAATGAAGCAAAGGGACTGTAGGAATTTGCTATTATATCTCCTCTGATCTACTCCCAAACTTCCCTGGGTACTCAGCTTGTCTCTCTATCTCTCAGACATGTTGAAAACCATTGACTGTGTCTCAGAGGATCACTCTTGATCTTCTAGCTGAGGAGGCACAATCTGTGGTCTAGTGCTTATAACACATTTGTCATGCCCACAGGTAAAAACAGGTCATCAATTCCATTTTGCCATACTGAATTCTGATAAATGCATCTCAATCAAATACTTCCTCTATCATAAAAAACTGTCATCACTGTAACATGAAGTATCTATAGGCACTGTCAAATATGTTTAGGTCAAAGATACATATAACACTAGATCTAACTGTTATTTTTTGATGTTTTATTGGAAATGAATACAAAGGATGATGCTAATGGCAAATACTATAGGTATGGATTATCTGAAAATGCTTGTGTCAGATACATGAGAAGTTACATGTTATTTTTTAACACCAGAATGATCCAGGAAAGTTCTTCTGGCTTGCTTTTGAAAAATATGAATCTAATACTGAGACATTTATTAAGTGTATGTTTACTTGAATGGAAGGTGTTTCAGCTTTTAACTATGTAATGCTGCCCCTCCCATACCTTGGCAAATCAAACAGTGTGTTTCCATAATAGAAGTAGAATTAAATGAAAGAAATATTTAAATTTTGTCTAGTTAACTGTAAAATCACATCTATAGAGTATTACTTCATTGCAGAACAAACAATCTGACATTATTGTGCAGTTTCTGGAAGATACTGTACTTTGTCAAACATTTCAATAACCTTTCCTAGGATGAGATTCATTCTAACTTTTCCAGTTAGTCTCCTGATTTTAAGTGTTTCAATGTTATTTCTACAGCAAGTAATCAATGGAAGTAGATAAGTCTCTTCGAAAGCCTTTGGAAGGTCTTCCCATTCACATAAATTAAAGATTGTTTACTTGTGGCTTTTAGGGAGGATGTGACTCTAAACAAACCCAAGTTTAATTTTAAAATCAAAATTTTAAAGTGAAGCACTTTAGCTTTAACAAAGCAAAGAATGTAATTCCCCAGGGACAAATTTCACTTAATGGCACCCCTAGTAATAAACAATTGTTTTCTGAACAAAAACCAAAATGAAACCTGTTTATACCAATGTTTTTAACTAAATACTGTTCTGGGCAATACAGTGCATCATCATGAAGGCAAAATACAGTCGGCTCTCTTCCACTTCACACCCCCCATATTGCAGCTTCACATCTTAGAGGCATGATTTTCAGCAATTAAGGAGGGTCATTTTGGGACTGCGCAAGCACGACCTGACAGCATAAATATTCAGTGTAGGCAGTCATGAATGTGCAAACTCCCCACCCGGTGGCCTCCTGGAGGAGGCGCGCCATGGCGGCGACCTGGGGTGGGCAGGCGCGCCACAGCGGCGATCCAGGGCAGGCGGGCACGCCGTGGCAGAGTCGGGTTGGGCACACGCTGCTCCCGCAGCAGCTGGGCTTGGGTCAGCTCAGCTCGGCTTGACATGAGCCCCACTGGCTCAGCTCCCCTCGCTCGGCTCCAAGAGAGGAGGCTTTGTTCAGTTATGAAAGATTTATACACTCTCAGGTTAGACATAGTGTCTGAAACTTTCTCAGGGTAGATGTGGTGTAGAAGATCAGTCACCACGTCTACCCTGAGTATGGAGAGACCAGGTCTACCCACCTGGAGAGACACTGGGACAGCAGCGCAAGTGGCTTCCCCCATACCTGTGTACCCGGCCAAGTGGAAAATGGTTTTTTTTCATCATGGGGTGGCCGCAGGCACCAAGAAGCACCAACACAAACACTGCAGAGCAGCGCTGGAGCGCCAGAGGGCCATGTGAAGGTGCAGAGCAAATTTGCATATTAATGAGTTGCCAACAAACATGGAAGGAGGGCTTTGCAGGGGAGGGCAAGACCCGCAGCAACATGGTATAAGAGACGCAACTGTATTTCTTTTGGCTGAACATATCCACCAACAAGCCAATTTTACCTAATGTAAAATTCATTTTCCATACAGACTTCATAGGATGTAAGGTCTTCAGCTTAAGTGGAATTATATGAGTGTGAAAATGATTTGGAGAAAGAAAAGAGAAATATTATTATGGTATGCAAATACACATACATACATTTATGTAGAGTTATACATATTGTAATGTATTTGTACATATATAATATAGAAATGCAAGTCCATATACATATATGCAGATACTTATTTTTTGTTGTTACAGCTGGAAAGGTTCACATAGCCAGACAAATGTATGACCATTGGAATTTTTAGCAGCCAATGATAATATTTCTTCAGATTATGAAACTTTCTTCAAATGCCTAAAAATTATGAGTTTATCAACACTATAAAAACCTTAATGACAGAAGAGCACCTTCAAAAATATCTGCTCATTCATTGGCGAGCATTTATCACTTTCTGAGTAATGCAGACCTTATCCACTGGCAGACTCAAGAATGTTTTCTGACAAGAGGCTCAACCTTTAAACATTTACAATTTTGTTATGAGTTTTCCTCCTCCTCCTCTTAACTGACCAGTAGGTGAAAATATCAACAATTTATGTCCATATGGGACATGATATATTTAATGCACGGAGGTGTGTTTTACTTTTTCTATTTGTAACTGAATTT
>WEKX01003207.1:0-12246 GCA_013390025.1 Pitta sordida
GGTCTCTTTGAAAAGGCTAGTTATTCCACACTAAGAGGAGCATCCAAGACATATGAGATAAACCATTCTTTGTAAGTTCATCTTTTCTTTACTGACTACTGGAAGAATACGGTTTAGACTAAGGGGATATTTACATGTCTACACATGTCTACTTGAAAAATCATTTCAGAAGATCCCAGGATCATCAGGGTATTCCTGCCACCAGAGTATCTTCTCCAGGATTTTGGAAGCATTGAGACTGCCGACATCACTGAATCACCTCAGGTTTCACAAACAGCAGTGGTAAGCACCATGTCATCAGACCTGTTTCTAAACTCAATCAGGCTCTGTAACTCCTCATTCTTGCAGCACACTCCTTCTTTTTGGAGGCTAGTCTATAGTATCAGTTTTATTTGGTTTCAATTTCACCAGTATTGCTTGTTCCAGCATGAAGAATGATCAGCAGATCTTTGTTGTTCTTTTCTGGGTCCTTTGTTGCTTGTGTTTGCTTTGTTGCTTTGTTTCAATGTGTACCTGTCCTCTTGGCAGTCTGCACATCCCTCTGGACTCTGGATGTGTTCAACTGTTGATGGATGAGACCTGATGGATCAAATCTGATGGATCTCCTTCACAGGAGCTTACAACTGAATTTGGGTTGCAGTGTCCGTCAGATAATAGAGTCTTCAATAGACAGTGTGATGAGAAAGGGAACAAACCAAACATCCATGCTGAACTTCCAGAGGGCAGACTTTGGACTATTTAAGGATTAAATTAGGAGGGTACCATGGGAAACAGCCCTTAATGGCAAGGGGGCTCAGGAAGGCTGGACATACTTTAAGAATGAGCTCATGAAGGCACAGGGGCAGGCGGTCTCTGTGTGCCAAAAGACAAGTCGGAGGGGTAGAAGAGCAGCCTGGACGAGCAAAGAGTTCCTGAAAGAACCAGTTGGAAAAAAAAGGATGTATGGCATTTGGAAAAGAGGCGAGGTAAGTCAGGGTGTGTTTAAGGAAGTTGGCAAGTCATGCAGCAGAAAAATTAGAGAGGTAAGAGGTGCGATGGAGCTCAAACTAGCTGTTTCTGTAAATGACAACAAGAAATGTTTTTATAAATACATCAACAGCAAAAAGAGAGGCTGCAACAACCTTCACTCCTTATTGGATGCAGAGGGGAATATAGTAATTAGAGATGAGGAAAAAGCAGAGATATTTAATGCCTTCTTGCCTCTGTTTTTAACAGTAAGACAGATTGCCTACAGGACAACTGGGCTTCTGAACTGGGGGGAGGGGTAGGGATCCTGTAATCCAGGAGGAGGTAGTTAGAGACTTGCTGAGTGGCTTGGATCCTCATAAGTCCATGGGACCAGGTGGGATCCATCCTAGGGTGATGAAGGAGCTGGCAAATGAACTCGCTAAGTCACTCTCCATAATTTATCAACAGTCCTGGCTTACTGGTGATGTACTGGAAGACTAGAAATTGGCTAATGTGACACCCATCCACAAGAAGGGCTGGAAAGATGATCTGGGTAATTACAGACCTATCAGCCTGACCTTGGTCCTGAGTAAAGTCATGGGACAGATAATCCTGAGTACTATTACACGACACCTGCAAAATGACTACAACATTAGACCTAGTCAGAAGAGATATAGTAGAAGTATGTCCTGCCTGACCAACCTGATCTCCTTTTATGATCTGGTGACTCACTTGGTTGATGATAGAAAGGCCGTGGATGTTGTGTACTTGGATCCTAGCAAAGCCTTTGACACGGTTTCCCATAATAAGCTTCAGGAGAAACTCATAGAGCATGGACTGGATAGAAGCATTTTATGTTGGTTTAGGAATTGGTTGGATGTATAAGCTCAGAGAGTGTTGGTAAAGGGTGCCACAACCAGGAGGCGATCAGTCACTAGTGGAGTGCCATAGGGATCAGTGTTTGGCCCAGCACTTTATTTATCTTTATTGATGATATGGATGAGGGAATTTGAATTTGGACATAACAGCCCCATGCATTGCTATCGGCTAGGGGAGGAGTGGCTGGAGAGTGGTGAAATGGAGAGGAATCTGGGCGTAATGGTTGACAGAAAACTTAATATGAGCCAACAGTGTGCCCAGGTGGCTAAGAGGGCCAATGGGATCCTGGCCTGTGTTATAAACATATCAGTTCCAACTGAATGAAAATTTTCATGTTTTCTTCTATCCGACTTCGGGGTGGTGGCTTCGGGGTGGCGACGAAAGGGAGATTTAAACCCCAGGTGGACAGGAGCGGAGCCACTGAATCTATACCATGTTTCAGCTTTGCCAGCACCAGGGTTATGTGGGCAACATAGCCCAACGTGTCCCGATGCCAGTGGAATGGGTTCCTGACATCAGCTTCCCTCAGCCTGCAGTGTTGTTCTGGCTGCCTCCCTGATATTTGAACACAAGAGAGAGAACATCAACCAGTAATCCAGATTAAACCACCACCAAAAAAGAAAGAGCTACTAGCTCTTTTGCCTTGTACAGCTGCCGCTGCGGGAGCCAGGGAGGTGGACCCCGGCTGGCCACCACCAGGGATGGGGTGGGTGGGCGGCAGCGAGCTGGGGAGAAGCAGCAATTGTAAGCTTCGCTCCCATGCCAAGCCGTTTTGCCTTCTGCCCTCCCTTTTGCTGTTACAGGTTAAAGGGTAGGTCAGAGTCACCAGCACTGTCAGGGGCATGACCATCGTGAAGGTGTCTGTAGCCCTCGCATCTGGGAATGCAGCTGAGCTGCTAGACAGCGAACTGGGAGCAAACCTCTGCCACTGTCCCAGCTGGTTCAGCCGTTGCTCCCGTCGTACAGTGCCAGGGTTGGTATCCACCGGCACCGCCCCGGCCAGCACTGAACTCTTTCCCCAAGCCTCCCCCAGAATCCTGCTCTGGAGAGGCGTGCTGCCTCCACCATGTTTGAACACAAGAGACACACAGCAGCAACCAGAAACCCCAATAAAAATCCCGATAAAAAACCCAACAGAGATGCGGCAGGGAAAGGACAGAGGCAGGAGGCTCCGTGCCCGCTCATTTTTTCGGGGGGAGTGGGATGGTGCCAGCTTCCCACCTACCAGCTGTGCCAGTTTCTACATTCGGAAAAGCTCCCTTCCAGGAGCTGGGAGGCGGCAAAAAGCATTTCCTCCCCATTAAGGAGGCATTACAGAGGGAATTGCGCCCTCGGGACTGGCCTTCAGACCTTATATGGGGAGGAAGTGGGGCTATGGGCGTGGCACACTTGACTACGTAGTGGGTTCGCTATCTTTGCAGATTTCACAATTCGTGTGAGGCAGTCCAGACCCAACAGCCCGCGAGTAACAGGGGTTTACTGTACTTTCTTCTAAGGAGACTTTTACCACTAAAGAATCAAGGATGTATTGCAACTTTACTTATTCTTTCTTCTTGTTGGACTTGTTTTATTTTGAAATCAAATTACTATAAAGAGATATTCACTGTGAAGGAGGAGACTCCATAGTCTGAGAGCCTAGAGGAGGGAATGACGTTGGGCCCCTTCCGGCTCGGAGTGGCCTGCTAGACTGTGAGGGATCTAGGTTGGTGTTATGCTCTGCGATGTGCTCTCGGTCTCTTTACGGGTGTTAGATGGTGAGTTGGACTAGATGATCCTTGTGGGTCCCTTCCAAGTCATAATATTCTGTGATTCTGTGTGATTCTGTGAAATCTGNAAGCATTTCCTCCCCATTAAGGAGGCATTACAGAGGGAGTTGCGCCCTCGGGACTGGCCTTCAGACCTTATATGGGGAGGAAGTGGGGCTATGGGCGTGGCACACTTGACTACGTAGTGGGTTCGCTATCTTTGCAGATTTCACAATTCGCGTGAGGCAGTCCAGACCCAACAGCCCGCGAGTAACGTTGGTTTACTGCACTTTCTTCTAAGGAGACTTTTACCACTAAAGAATCAAGGATGTATTGCAACTTTACTTATTCTTTCTTCTTGTTGGACTTGTTTTATTTTGAAATCAAATTACTATAAAGAGATATTCACTGTGAAGGAGGAGACTCCATAGTCTGAGAGCCTAGAGGAGGGAAATCTGATCTCAAGCCTTCCTTCCAAGTCACATGACAGGGGGAAATTGTCCAGATGAGTGTTTTAATCAGCTTACTTTGGAAAGAGGTGATAAATACTGCTGCATGACTTTTGTGGTGTTTTGGATGACTTCAAGGACTTTTCAATAGCTTTTCAGGCATGCTATTTTTTTCCTTTATTTTAGATAGATTCTTTTTAATATAGTTTTTTAAAATTCTGCAGTATCTGGAAATTAAAAGAAACATATCAGTTCCAACTGAATGAAAATTTTCATGTTTTCTTCTATCCGAACACTGTTTTATTAATTTTAGAACGCTTTTTTTCCCCCTCAACTTTTCATTTTACTTCCTCAACTTTTTAATTTGAGTGCTAAACCAAATAATAAATCATTCTTGTGGCACACATTCAGCTTCCTACTAGATTTCCAATCCAGTGGAAATTTATAAGGGAGAAACATATTTTGCATTTTCTTTTTTCCATGGACTGGGTGACTGAATCCTCCTTTTATTTAGGGCCTTGTTTAATACCACTCTACTGACTTTTTAAAATCATCATTTCAGCATCAGAAATAATTACCTAATTGTCTGCCCCATTAAGAATTACTCATGAAAGGCATAAACCCTACATACTATATTATTCTCTATTATTCCATTTTTGGGGGAACTTTTCATCATGCTTTATTGTACAAGACAGAAAATAAAATAGTTTTGTAATAATTCCCAGGCTGTTTTGCATAGTGTGCTGTATGTCTTTTTCAATGTTTCAAATTCTTCAAGCAAGAAACATATCCTAGCTACACTATTGGCCTTCCAATAACCTGTGGGAATGAAGAATTTAGAAAGTCTATAGTGAAGGGATTACTACACATTACTTTCACTTAATGACTATTACTATGTGCAAATTCAGATGCCAGTGCCAAATCAGCCCATTCAGCAAGTAGAAATGGAGTTGTAATAGAGAGCAAAAATTAGGATCAGTAATTTTTTTTCACTAGGAGCCAGGCTATTTGTTGGAGGACATACATTTTTTTATTAACACATGGTAACTCATACCTCAAGCATATTGAATCTTCTTCTGGATGTACAAAATTCTTTGCTGACTATCAAAGAAGGGACAAGAGCCACCTGGGTACTTAGTTGGCTAAATATAAACCACATTGTTTATTACCTGTTATCTGCGTGCTTGGTGGAGAAGAACTCCAGCTAAGAAGTCTGGACATGCCTTCCTAGTCATTAGGGCCCCCTTATTGCCATAGTACTCCTCCTCAGTGGACTAAGATGAAGGATCCCAGTGACTGAGGTAGAGTTTTCCACACAGCTGTGCACACTGTCTCCAGCTACATGACAGCTGTAATGCAAAACCATGGCTCAAAAGGGAGAAATAATGATGGAGATGAGCAAGACAAGAAGGTCTTCAGCTCTGGCTTGGTGCATGGTCTCAGTTTCCCGTGTTTCCCATTTTCTCATATGGTGAAATTAAGAGATGGTAATTAACTTGCATTGGTGATGTGAAGTTTAATTAGTGCATGTACCATTCAATTGCAAGATAGTTTCGTGCTCTATTTCTGTAGTTCCACTTTTTAATATTGTGTGAGAAACAAGACATATTACTTAAAAGCTGCTTGTATCTGAAAAATAGGAGAGGCAGAGAAGGATGAAGTACGGGTGTTAGATGGTGAGTTGGACTAGATGATCCTTGTGGGTCCCTTCCAACTCATAGTATTCTGTGATTCTGTGAAGTAAGGGAGCTATTGCTGGCATGTCTTTCAGTATGTTGATAGTATTGGTCTGGAAAGATAAGGCTAATCTGTAAAACCATGTTTTTAAAATCTATCCTTTAGGAATAAAATAATTTTGAACTATTACCAAAATGTACATGGATATACATGCATATCTATTGACCTACTGGGTGTAACACAGTAAGAACACCTTAATAACTATAACATTTTTTACAAGAAACGTAACTCTCAAATCCTCTCCTTTTGGTGTAAACAGTTAATTTATAAACTGTTTGGCAGTGAAAGTAATTATTTCCTAACAAACAGAGAACTGTGATTAGGGAAAAATCATGATAGAGGAAGAGAAGTAACTAATAATTTTTAATGGAATTATATATGTATTGATCTCATTATAATAATTAGTTTTCTCCTGATTTACTTTTTTTCCCCCTTATATATTTCAGTAGACTATTAAATAAGTAACAGTCTCTAATGTGTCTGAAAAAAGCTCAGGACAAATGAACTTTCCCATATGGATGTTATATTTGCAGCCATAAATAAATTCTTACAGTTTTTGTCAGGCATTTCACACACCCACAGATTCTGCTATCAGCTAGTAAATCTTTAAGACACTCTGGGATCAGATTTCCCTGGATGAAATGGTGGACCAACCAGAGAGAAAATTATGTTGCAGAGAAACTTTTCCAAGTTTCCAAGTTCTGCCTTTCGTTTCACCTCAAGTAGAATGTTTTCTCTGTCCTTCTCTTCGAAATTTCCTACTGTAGTGTCTACTTGGAGGAAGGAGAAGTGCATATTGTTGTCGGTGTGCATTTTTTGTGACAGCAGAGAGGATCGTACTGTTGGATAAAAAGGATTTTAAAAGTCAGAAGTGCAGCAAGTCATTCTAGCAGGACATCTGCTCAGCCAGCTCAGTCCCTGTGTAAAAAGAAAAAAACCTTCATGATTCCTG
The DNA here is from genome assembly GCA_013390025.1 of Pitta sordida. Lineage (NCBI taxonomy): Eukaryota > Metazoa > Chordata > Aves > Passeriformes > Pittidae > Pitta > Pitta sordida. The sequence continues at coordinate 6,711 of WEKX01003207.1, forward strand.
TGGTGATGTTTAAGAGAACCTCTTGAGGCTCCTCCACACCATACAGGGTGCCTATGAATGCTTTCAGAAAAGGTTTATTTGCAGCTAATCACATAGTACTTCATATACAGTGAACCCCCGCATATTCCCAGTCCGCTATTTGCAAGCTTCAGTATTTGCGGGTGATTTTAACACAAGCTGTGCGACCTTGATGTATGCCCAGAACGTACTGGGACACCAGTCGGCTTGGCCCCCGGTCCCGCCGCTCTGTGCTGCAAGAACAGCTGGCCCCGGCCCCTGCCCCGTTGCTCGCAGGATGAGCACAGCGGGCCCCGTTTGCTCACAAATATGTAAATAGGTCCCAGCCAGGAGCCAGCATGGCGTGCCGTGTAAATGTGTGTTTTTGCATGGCTGGAATTGTCCTCCGCCGGGCTACAAGATGGGGTGACAGGGCTGCCATTGTGTGTGTGCCATTGTGTGCCAGGGGCCACGCCCATTGCTCGGCCGGCTCTTGCTGTCGGCTCTGCTCTCAGGTCCTGGCTCTGGGCCGGCCCCATAGCTCCGGACTCGCCCCTCGCCCCTCACCATTCGCCCCTCGCCTGCCTCGGCGTAACACAGCCAGACAACTGAGACAAGCCTCGCTCTCAGGACCATCCTCCAGATCTTATATGGGGAGGGGGTGTGGCTACAGGCGTGGCGTCCTCTACTACGTAGTGGGTTCACTATCTTTGCGGATTTCATAACTCGCGGGAGGCGGACCAGACCCAACAACCCGCGAGTAATGAGGGTCCACTGTAATACGTACTATACTTTCCTACAGGCCATAGCTCTTCACCTATAAAAACTTTCCCTAAGAGTCACATAATGCAGATACTAAAGCAGTGAGTGTGCAGAGATTACTATGGTCTGATCAATGACTCCATTAGACAAAATGAAATGGCACCCTTTTTATCAAAGAGAGGATGAAGTATAGAACCTCATTGTCTTCCTGGAAGCCAGAGCAATGCTTTGTATGGTGTTAATTCTGAAAAATCCATTTATTTTTGGATCTAAGGATGTTACTAATTTCTTGTTTCTGGGGATTTGCCTCTTTTCCACAAAATGCTTCCTTTAGACTTCTTTCCTTTTGAAGCTATGGCATCTGTAGTCATGGCTTTTACCACCTATAAGAATTATTAATGCTCCACAGTTGACCTGGCTTTAATAATTAACACATGAAAGGCAATGACTCAGTAACAGTAAGACTTCTAATCAGCAGGTTATATCTTATATGCACACTGTACTTCTGCACACAAGAAGTATTTGATGATGTAAGGTTCCTATAATCACATAAAAACAAATAGCAATGAGGGACTCCGTAAAATCCTGTCTCATCCTCCTGCACTGAAGCAGGAAAAGTTACAGAATTAGTTATCACTCTTCTGACATCCTGATTGAATTTTCCACAACTTGTTTTCACAACATTACTGTGATGGAGATTCACCCACCTACCTTAGTTGGTTTGACAGTGCCATTTCAATGCTCTGTTGTCCTCAGTGTGGGCTCTCCCTGGTATGTCCACGGAATCATAGAATAATTGAATCACAGAATATGCTGGGTTGGAAAGGATTCACAAGGAACATTGAAGCCCAGCTCCTGCACAGTGCCCGCTCCTTTGTTTCCACTCGGGAGGAAGCTGTAGATCTTGGTGAGGTCTCCTCTTCTCCAGGCTGAACAGACAAAGTGACTTCAGTCGCTCCTTATATAGCTTCTCCTTAAGGCCCTTCATAATCTTAATTTGTCCTCCTTTGGACACTCTCTAGTAGCTTTATATCTTTCTTATTTTGTCGTGCCCCAAACTGCTACAATATTCAAGGTGAGACCACACCAGTGCAGAGCAGGTTGAGATAATCCACTCCCTTGATCAGCTGGCAATGCTTTGCCTGATGTGCCCCAGGACATAGTTGACCCTCCTGGCTGCCAGGCCACTGCTGATTCATGTCTAACTTGCCATTGACCAGGACTCCCAGGTCCCCTTCTGTGGGCTTGCTCTCCAGCCTCCCATTCCCCAGTCTGTTGTCCCATCCCAGGTGCGGAATCTGGCATTTCTCTTGTTGAATTTCATGTGATTGCTAGTTGCCCACCTCTCTAATTTGTCAAGGTCTCTCTGCAGAACCTGTTGGCCTCTGAGGGAATCACCAGCTTCTCCCAATTTCATATTGTCAGCAAACTTACCTGAAATACCTTCAAAGTCCTGCATCCAAGTAATTTATGAAGATGTTGAAGAGCACAGGTCCTAAGATGGAGCCCTGCAGAACCCCACCATGACGAGTTGCCAGACTGATGTAAACCCGCTTAATATAGCTGTTTTTGCTCAACTCATCAGTCAGTTGTTCACCCATCGCATGATGTATTTATACAGCTGTATGCTGGACATTTTGTCCCACTCAAGCCGGCCATCATCATAAAAGATAACAAAACGTTTTTTTACAAATATAATAGTAGAAAGAAGGCCAAGGAGAATCTCCATCCTTTATTGGATATACAGGAGAACATTGTCACCAGGGATGAAGAAAAGGCTGAGGTACTTAAAACCTTCTTTTTCTCAGTCTTTAACAGGAAGACAAGTTATCCTCAAGGTATTCAGTCCCCTGAGCTGGAAGACAGGGACAGGGAGGAGAATAAACCATCAATAATCCAGGTAGAGGTACTTAGTGACTGGTGTGCCACCTGGACACCCCAAGTCTATGGGGTTGGATGGGATCTACCTGAGGGTACTTGCAGAAGAGCTCTCCAAGCCACTGTTTTACTTACGATAATCTATCATCAGTCCTGGTTAACCGGGGAGATACCAGACAACTGGCCATTGGCCATTGTGATGTTCACCTGCAAGAAGAGTTGGGACGAAGATATCAGGAACTACAGACCTGTCAGTCTGACCTCAGTGACAGGGAAGGTTATGGAACAGACTATGTTGAGTGCCATCGCAGAGCACTGAGGACAACAAGGGAACCAGGCCCAGGTACCATTGACTCAGGAAAGGCAGGTCTGGCTTGACAAACCTGATTTCCTTTTATGACCAGGTGACCTGCTTCGTGGATGAGGGAAATGTTGTACCTGTTTTCTACCTAGACTTCAGTAAAGCCTGTGACACTGTCTCCCACAGTATTCTCTTGGAGAAGCTGGCAGCCCATGGCTGAGACAGGTACAATCTTCACTGGGTAAAAAATTGGTTGGATGGTCAGGCCAAGAGAGTTAAATCCAGTTGATAGGCAGTCACAAACAAGGTTCCATTGGGCTCAGTTTTAGGTCTAGTTGTGTTTAATCTTTATTGATGATTTGGATGAGGAGATCAAGTACAGCCTCAATAAATTTGCAGATGACACCAATTTGGAGGGGGAGTGTCAATCTGATGGAGGGTAGGAGGGCTCTGCAGAAGGATCTGGACAGGGTGGATTGATGGGCTGAGGTCAACTGTATGAGGTTCAACAAGGCCAAATACCGGGACCTGCACTTGGGTTACAACAACTCCATCCAATGCCACAGGCTTGGAATAGAGTCGCTGGAAACCTGTCTGGCAGAAAAGGACCTGAGGTGCTCGTCAACGGTTGCTGAACATGAGCTACCCGTGTGCCTATGTGGCCAAGAAGGCCAATGGCATCCTGGCTTTTGTCAGAAACAGTATGACCACCATGACCAGGGCAGTGATTATGCCCCTGTACTCAGCACTGGTGAGACTATATTTTGAATCATGTGTTCAGTTTTGGGCCCTTCACTACAAGGAAGAACTTTAGGTGTTGGAGATTGTTCAAAGAAGGGCAACATGAAGGGTCTGGAGCCCAAAGATTATGTCAAATGGCTTCCCTTGATCAATTAGGTGGGTAACCTTGCAGTACAAGGAAAGGAAATTTGTCAGGCAGGACTTGCCCCTCATGAATCTGTTCTGGCTGTGACCAGCAACTGGATTGTCCTTAAGGCACTTTTCAAAAACACACAGAATAATATTCTCCATAATTTTATCGAGCACTGAAGTGAGACTGACAACCTGCAGTTTCCAGTATCATCCTTTTTACCCTTCTTGAAAACTGGGACAATTTTGTCAGTTTCTAGGAAATGAGAGCCCTCCAGATTCCCTAGACCATTCAAAAATCACGGAGAGAGGTCTTGCAATGACATCAGCCAACTCTTTGAGTACTCTTGAATGAATTCTACCATGGGTTCATCAGACCCATAGACTTATAGAGATCCAGTTGGAGTGGCAAATCCCATACAAGTTCAGAATTGACTGGTAGTTTATAATTTTCACATCCATGGTCTTCCAACTCAGGGTTCTGGGACCTATAGATCCCATCTTTAGTGCTGAAGAGCAAAGTGAAGAAAGCATTAAATATCTCTGCCTTGTCTATGTCCCTGTTTTAGAGGTGACCATCCTCATCAAGTAATGAGTTGAGGTTATTTCTGGACTGCTTTTTGTTATTGACATATTTTAAAATGCCCTTTTAACCGTCCCCCACAATACCGACGAAGTTCAACTCCAAATGAGCTTTGGAGTCACAAATTTTCTCCCTAGAGTTGTGAGCAGCATCTCTCTAGTCCTTTCATGTCACCCAACCTTGCTTCCACTAGGCATAGAACTTCTTTTTTGTTTTTTTGTTTGCCTTAGCTACAGAAGAAGCCTTCTGTCTTGCCTGCTTTACTTTCAGAATTTTGGAATTGCTTGCTCCTTTGCTCTTAGGAGGTGGTTCTTAAAAGCTGGCTAGCACTGATGGACCCCAGCAGCTTCAAAGCGTTTTTGCAGGGGTCCTTTCTAACTAGTTACCTAAGCAGCACCAAATCTGCTCTGCTCACATCCAGAGCTGAACTTTTGTTGGCAGCTTTTCTCCTGCCACCAGAGCTTTTAAACTCAGCTGTTTCATGGTCCTTTCAGAACTAGTATTCAAGACACAAGTCCTGTGTGTACAACATGGGGCAAATACATAATTGTCTCAGATATGTTTTTTTACATCTGAGTTCATCACCTAACCCCTTGTTATAAGTTCTAGACAGTAGGACCTAAATTCTGCCTCTCTTTTATCAGTTACATAAAATTCAGGACTTGATACTTTCCAAGGTAACAATGATTGAAGACATCTGGCATCCCTGTTTTTGTTCAGAATTTGCCGATGAAAAGCATCATGACAGATTGGAAAACCAAGGCAGAATAACTGGGCATTACTTAATGTGCCAGATGTGCAATTAAATTGGATGCAATATTAAACTCCCTATTCATTATGAAATTTGGATATCTCAGCTATTTCCTGCTGAAGAATTAACTGATCAATGCCCCAAATTTCAGTGCATGTTTTGAAACTGTCTGTTAGGAAAAGCCCTAAATGGATAGGTATACATTAAGAAATCAGTCATGGGACTGAACACCCAAATACCTCTCATCACAGAATCACAGAATATTATGAGTTGGAAGGGACCCACAAGGATCATCTAGTCCAACTCACCACCTAACACCCGTACAGAGTCCGAGAGCACATCCCAGAGCGTAACACCACCTAGATCCCTCACAGTCTAGCAGGCCACTCCGAGC
>WEKX01003207.1:12525-23676 GCA_013390025.1 Pitta sordida
TCATCTGCAAACTTGCTGATGATGGATTGAATTCCCTCGTCCATGTCATCGATAAAGATGTTGAACAGTACTGGGCCCAACACTGACCCCTGTGGGACTCCACTGGTGACTGGCCGCCAGTCTGATGTTGCACCATTCACCACCACCCTCTGAGCTCGCCCTTCCAACCAGTTTGTAACCCAGCATAAAATGTTCCTTTCCAGCCCGTGCTTTACAAGTTTCTCCTGAAGCTTATTGTGGGACACCGTGTCAAAGGCTTTGCTAAGGTCCAAGTACACAACATCCACAGCCTTTTTGTCATCAACCAGTCGAGTCACTGGATCATAAAAGGAGATCAAGTTAGTCATAGCCCTATCATAGTATGGACAAGGCTGTATCTACATGGGAGAATTAAGACAGGATTATGGTCTGAGCTGGAGTACCTGTTCTAACGTAATTTCAACAACTTCAGCAACAGCCAAGACAAGGGGCAATGTTGTCAAGATTATACTGTGGTGTAGCCATTAAAAAAAATGGAATGTTACGTCTTCCTACTGATTTTTATCAGTGTTAAAAAAATCAGGGTAGGACTGATGTGCCAGCTTCTGCTATGAGGTATGCACTGAAACATTGATTTTAATGGTGAAAAAAAAAGGTGTGGGCTAGAGTGAGCTGTGTAACCCAAGAAGAGGAAAGAGTCTAGTTGACAACTAATTTCCTGAGCATTTATTTCTCTAAGTATTAAATCAATTTTGGTGTCTAGATGGAGTTGCTGAAAAACATAACCTTTTTAAAAGCTACTTCTCTACTGCCTTCAAATCCTTGAATTCAAACAAATTTTATACACTCCTCTCTGGAAGAACAGCTTTAGAAAAAACAGAGGGTTGAAGTAGTCCAAGCCAGCATAAGAATAACCATTTCCATGTGGTCAGTTGTACTCACATAAAAACAAGCTGTTTAATGGGGTAAAAAGTAGGAGGAAAATGAGTCCTTAATCATAAAATAGCCCATATATTTTATTTCTCATTAATGAAGGAGCTTTGTGAGCAGAGCAATATATTATATCTTTGCATTCTCTCTCTCTGTAAACCATGGAACCATGAAATAAATTATGTGTATGTGCCTCCTTGAACATACTCCTCTGTGGCGCTTTGCCCACTAATCTCTACTGCAATTACTTGTAATATTCCAAACCTCTGTTGAGATGTCAAACAGCCTTTTCTTCTCCCAGTAGAAAAGAAAGAACTATCACAAAAATATTTCCTTCAGTTCCTCCAAAACCATATTTTTTGCATATGGACTTTGGAAATGACAGTTCACTCTGGGATTGTTCTTTTACATGAATGGGTTTGCTGTGGCTGTTTCATTCTGGCAGCGGGGGTGGGCTGTGGAGGAGGCTTTCCTTTGAGAAGTTGCTGAGAGCCTCACTCACAGGTGACAGAGGTAATGCCAGCCAGCTCCTGGCTGGGCCCACTGCCTGCCAAGGCCAGGCCAATCAGGAGAGATAGAGATGCCTCTGTGATAACATATTTAAGAAAGGTGAAAAAAAATTAACAGGAAGAGGAAGATGGCTGCTGGAGAGAAGCCGTGAGAAGTTGTAACAGCAATGCAAGCACCAAGGCCCGGGCCAAAGGAGGGGGAGGAGGTGTTCCAGGCGTCTCCCTGCAGCCCATGAGCCTGTGGAAAGGACCATGGTGAAGCAGGCTGTCTCCCTGCAGCCCATGGAATGGAGAGAACACAGGGATGCAGAGATCCACTTGTAACCCATGGAGAGAGGAGCCCACACTGGAGCAGGTGGGTGCTGAAGGGAAACTGCAGCCCATTGGAACCCACATTGGAGCAGAGTCCCAGGAGAGACGTGTGGCCCGTGGAGAGAAGTCCACGCTGTGTGGCAGAACTGTACCTGGTAGTATCTGTGTGCTTCGGGATAGGATCACGGTGGAGCAGTCAGTGCTCAAAGAACTGCACCCTGTGGAGTGACCCTTGGGCAGCAGAGTATGGAAGAGCTGTTGCCCCTGGGATAAAAGACTTTCTCCCATGGTGGGGGGGACACCCTATGAAAGGCAGGGAAATGGCTTCCTACCCTGAGCAGTGACAGAAAAACCAACTAACTGCCTGATTTTTCCCTACTCCTGTCTTTCCCTGCCTCCTGGCGGAAAAGGGGATTGTGGTGTCGATTGTAAAAGACAGAGGTGTTGGGGAGAAGGTTGCCTTTAAGATGATACCTCTCACATTAAGCTCTGACCTTGTTATAAATAAATCCTTTATATCCCACCTTAAAACGTTGTTTTGCCTGTGACAGTAAAATATTTCTAATAGTCCTCATTCCTGCGATAACAAAAACCCTTCACGTTTTTTCTTTTCCTCCCTCCTGTTTGTATGGGAGTGGGGCAGGGGAATGAAACAGGAAAGTGATTGTGGGTGAATCTCTGGCATCCAGCCAGAGTCAAACCATGACAGTCTAGATTTCTAGTTCTAGTGTTCTAGTGTTTTAAAGTCCCAGTAATTTGGGAAACAAAAGAACTAATTGAAATTATTTCCTTGTTAAGGTACATATCTAAGAGTATCTTAGGACAGGGTGTTTTGTAGCTAGATAAAAAATGCTGTGCCTGTATAATTTTCATAGTTTTTCTTTGTTTCTTTCTTTCTGTTGTCGTAGAAAGGGTGGACAAAAGCAACACACGCACACATTTGTTGCTGGTGAAAATGCCTCTATTGTTTTTTTACACACATACAGTTAAAGTATCAGAAGGCTATTCTAATTGGCTGCACACATGTTTACACTGTGTTCATTAGTAGACCTTCACAGTTCTGTCTTCTGCTCCAACATGGGGTTTCTCACGGTGAGAAAGTTCTGCAACAGTTGTTTGTTTGCATGCCTTAACTTATGCTTCTGCCAAGCTCTCTTCTCCAGGGTACACCAGGATGCTATCAACGTCTATTTCTTCTGTGTTGATAAGGGATAAATTGCAAGCAGTCCAGCTGCTATCCTTGACATTCTGTGTTTTGGTTTTTTTTCCAAATATGCTTGGTGGCATGGAGAGAACCTTCCTGTGTGTTGAGGAAGAATAGGCTGAGATTGTCATCCATCAGTGTTCCCACAGGAGATTCCTACAGTAGGTTTATGTAGGAATGGTGACAAGTTATACCATGAAAAACCCCAACAGACCTTTTTAAAGGAAATGTGAGACTGTTAAGGAGGATTCCCTTGGCCACATGTAAATGTGACATAGTGCAAATTATTTAAGTCTTGCCCCTGCAATAGGCGTCTGACTATGATGTACAGTGTCCCGGGAAAACCATGTGTACAAATTCCTCCAACAGCATGACGTTTCCTTTGCAGGCACCCTGCCTTCCACCTCACGTTCCTTTAAACAGCATCAGGCCTCCTTGAAATAGCCCCAGGAAGTGCTGCTTGTGATGTCACACCAGCTTTTTTTGCTGGTGGGACTGGCCCAAATAACAGATTGACAGATGTTTGCTAATGCATTAAATAAAGCCATATTCTTCTCCCTGGAAGGCAAGTGATCTGGGCTGGCTCAGATGTACACCCCCCCCCCCCCAAATCCAAAGAAACAAGAAAACTCAAAAACAGAAGGCTCAAAAAAGAAGGAATGCTTTTTGAGTGATCAGTAGGGCAGAGATTAGTTGAGAAATGCGAGTTGTGGCAGCTTTTGAGAAAGAAAATAAAAAGAAACCACAAAAGGAGGAACATTTTCTGTTGAAGATACCAGACAAATCTGAGAAATAAGATAAGGTTTAATTCAAAGGCTCTGAGTCATTCAGAATAGTGCAAAGACAACGCTGTACCATCTCTTACAGTGTAAATGAAAGCCTTTTATTGTACCTCTATGGACACAGTGGTTTAGACAAGGCTAACCATGGAAGTAGTCTGGTTTGTTACTTAAATAGTCTTCTTTCACTTCATATGTATCAATGTTGGCTCATAAATATAAAGTAAACCACACCTAGGTTTTGAAATACCACTGGCCATATTGTTTATGGTTGCAGATTCTCAAAATGAAACAGTAAAACACTTGAGCTGCTTGAGACGGTCCAGAGAAGGGCGACAAGGATGGTGAAAGGACTGGAGAACAAGCCCTATGAGGAGCGGCTACAGGAACTGGGATTGTTCAGCCTGGAGAAGAGGAGGCTCAGAGGTGACCTCATGGCTGTTTACAACTACCCGAGAGGAGGTTGCCGCCAGATGGGTGTGGACCTCTTCTTTCAGGCTGACGACACCAGAATGAGAGAACATGGCCTCAAGCTACGCCAGGGGAGATTTAGACTGAATGTTAGGAAGCTTGGAATGGTTTGCCCAGGGAGGTGGTGGAGTCGCCATCCCTGGAGGTGTTTAAGAGAAGCCTCAATGAGGAATTCAGTGACATGGTCTAGTTGGTGGGGAGTCCTTCCAACTCGGAATAACCTGTGAACCTGTGAAACTCCTGGTAAAACAAAGGAGGGATACTCTGCATTGAGCAGCCAGATCACAGTCTGAGTAATGTGACGACTTTGTGAAGGCTGTCACAAAGCGAACAGAGGAAGAAGGAAGTATTTGAGCCCTCTAAAATTGGCACAAACTTGTCTCCATCTAGAATTAGCTAAGACACCTTTCCTATTTTAAAATATCATAGATTTAATGCCTTTTTAAACTTCTTCAGCTTAAAGAAATTTACAGAAGACTAAGTGTAAATCAGCCTTGCAAGATCCTTATGGATGAGTACCATATTGAGATGCACATGTGGATTATCTTTCAGGTTTTTTAATTGTCCCCAGGCCTTGGAAAAAGAACTGAATGAGAGAAATTTACATGAGAATTTTGATACGCTGCCCTGTTGTTTTCTTAGAGGCTCACTTTAATGTAGAAAACATCTGTTTGCCTTTGAATGCTCTATGGATCATTTGGTTGTTTCAGAAATCCCATTTCACTCTTTCTTCCTCCATTTCCTGGATTGAAAGTGCTTGCTCTTGGCAGCTGTCAGCCAAGAGAAAGAAACAGCAGACAAGAAAAGAAAGAAGGGAGGGGAAGTAAGACAAGGAAGAGAACAAGGAAAGGAAAGGAAAGGAAAGGAAATCTGGTTTATGCACATATCAACATACCTTTTTCCCCAACACAAGAGTAACCAAAACTTGGCATATTCTGCATCAGAACACTCCTAAGCATTCATGATTGTTCAGGGCAAAATGTAACAGAGATAATAGATACTAATTATAGTCCTCAGAAAATTTATTGTGATTTAAAATATATTATTAATAACGTAAATATTAGCATAGATTCCTGGACCTGCTTGTTAGACCTCATACTAAGGATTGCATTCCTAGTCTGCACACTGTGTTCTGGAGCAAGGCTCATTCTTCCCTTCTGTGGAATTCATTCCTCTTTTTGTCTTCCAGTACCTAAATCCAACAGTGCTTTAGGGCTTACAGAATATGCACTAGTTGTGTCTTATCATTTGCTTAGCAAATTTCCCAATAGTCCAGATTTTAGACTCACTCTATTAGTATTCTAAAATTATATAATCTAGATCTGATGTTAAGAAACACTATAATCACTTAAACGTAAGTATATGTGGCCATGTGAGACACTAGGGCTGTCTGAGACACCCTTGAGGGCAGGTAGACATGACCCAGGATCAATAGGAGACTATACTCTCTGGGACTGGAAGATGTACATAAAGAGAGACCATATAGTATCTAGAACCACAATATGTATCTAAATTCAAGCACTGTGTCCGGCCTTTGATGTCTGTTTTGCTTGTTTATGGTCTGTAATAAATCTTGAAAATCTGTAGATGTGATATGTGATTAGAGGGGCTTTGTAATACATCTCCTAATTGATCTGTTAGTTTTAGCTTCTATTTTTTGCAATACATATTTTCTCTCTTGGTTTTTGTGTTATTTTTTTAACTTCTCAGTAAGTACAAAGAATCATGAGAGAATCCCCAAAGGAGAAAGATGTTGAATTTTAGACATAGACTTTAAAAATATGCTTTTATTAAACATTGAAATTAAACATGTGTTAATAAAGGATAAACTTTTGTTTAGAGTTTTGTAACTAAAATAATTTTTGTCTGCCTGCACTTTCTTTGTTCATTCATGCCTTAATATTATTTTTTTTATAATCACAAATGCACTTTTATGATAAGTATTGTGGTTGTGTTTTTTTAAAAATCTCCCATATTTTGTGTCCCACAAAGAAAATCAGTAAAAAGAGGACTGTTACAGTGAAATAACCCCACTGACCTACTGGATATCTCTCACCCAGGTCCTTATGAGTCTCCCTGGGCTTTCACTCTCCCCTGCTTTCTAGCTAATAAGGAAACAGTGTTGAGGCTGAAATCCTGGACTTCAACTTGTCTTACAAGATCTGAGTGCTGAATTTTAAGACATCTGATGTTAAGGGTGTAAAGAGTGCTGCTTTCTTCTCTGCTGTATGCTTCCCATGTGGCCTTGGGAAAGTCACTCACTCTGAATTTCAGAAAAGGCTGTAGGAACTCAGGGTTCAGCCAGAAATGGAAGGCAATGAAACTGAACTGCAGCAGCAAATGAGTCCCTGAGATCCCAGATGCAGAAGGGGTCACTGACATTGCCAAATCTTCATGTGGCCCTGTGTACTCAGTGTAGGATTAGCCAAGGTGAAGGAAATAACACATTTTAACAATATCCTGTCTCCTCCTGTTTGCTTGCAGCACAAGAGCCATTGGAACTTCCTCTGTGGTAGGGTTGAATAAGAAATTATATTCTGGCTTCCCAGGTTCAAATTAGTCTTAGCTGTGTGATCTCACATACCTAGTGCCATGGCAAGATGTCCTTGAAATATTGTCCATTTTTGAGCACTGAACTATTTGGTGATAAAAGGCCTCTTGACCATGGCAACGCATTATGTAAATATGATCAGGATTATATGGTATGATGTGGATGGTAATGTTATACATACTTTTGTTTTCTGTTGTTAAGAGCAACATATACTGTATATGTTTTGTTCTTGCAAATATTCACATTTGTTATATTTTCTTAACATTTACTTCTCATGGCTGTTTTTTTGAAGCTTGACTAACACATATTCCCTACAGTTAAATACACAATGTCCCTTCACACAGAAAATAGCTTCCCTGACTTGTAATTCAGCAGAAAAATCTTACACATTTTCTTAGTAAATTATATAAGCAACAAGAACATGGCCTGTTATCAAATTCCTACAAACGATAAGCAGCACAGAGAGAAAGAGAGAATTTAATATGTTCGAAGGAGAAAGAATGTTCTTTTCTACTGTCATGTTTGGGGTTATGCACTTGTATTTTAGTAAACCATAAAAAGTTAATCCAGCCAATGTTTTCATGTGGCCTTGACAGCCTTCAGAAATGTGCTGGTGTGCTGGGGGCTGAATGACAAGAATGGCATCCTTCAGAAGACACAAAGGGTTGAATACCTTAATGGACTGAAACATTCTGCTGTGATAAAAAGTTGATGACACATCAACACACAGAACATTTTTCTACATGTGTATTTGTCAGTATCTTGGAAGGTGTGGGGTTCTTTGTTAAAAGTTGTAAGAGGTGTAGATGTCATTGTGTGAAATATTCAAGTCACGAGTCTTGTGCTGGTAACAGTTCACCCCAAACTGGCTGAGCTACTTGGCTGCCCCAAGGGCAGATGGCTAGGATGAAGAGGTGTTTGAGAGCTACAGGAAAAGAAGGAAAGATATTTCCTTTTTGCCATCCCTCTCTTCTTCAGAGAGATCTTCACCACATGCTGGGGTGACCCTGAAGGCCAGGTTCTAGACCAGGATGTTGGAGATGGCCCAGGAGGCTGCATGCTTTGATAATGTTGTAGGGCATTTTTTCTCCTGCAAATGATGAGTGATATGATGGATGAACAGGGTGATCATCAAGAGTATCAGCAGCTGTACTGAATCCTCTTTATACCACACCCTAGCCATAGCATGGTTTGTTGATTCCCAGAACCTTGACACACCTCATAGAGACAAAAAACTCTGAATGAGGCGCACCTGAAGAGAAAGACTGTGGTAAGCTGTGCCAGCAGTAGTTAATAAGACAAAAATTTGATTTAAACAATGGATTTGGGGCCAACTCATAAGATGTGTTGTATTTTTCTTTGCTTTCTCTCCCTTCCTTCACCTCCAGCAGTTCCTTTTGGTTTAAATAGTTTAACTCACAGTTTGTGAGCTAGGAAATATCTCTTATGGTTCAGTTGAATTTTTCAGATTTCAGTGTCAGGTGTTTTGGTAAGTACAGTGCAAGAGTGAAACTAGGCTTGGTGCCTGCAAAAAAGAGTTGGGACATTTTTCAATGAACTTTTCTGTGTATTTTCCAGTAGAACAAACATATAAAAAGAGCCAGTTTTGAACTAAAAACTATTTTCCTCCACAGATTTTAGCTTCTATCTACATTAACAACTTTGTGCTTCTGCTAGAAATCTTACAGAGAAAGGATCCAGTCTGCTACTGTGCTGGGTTTGCTGTGTCCATTTTTTCCCTGAGACCAGGAGGCTATGGAGGAGGCTTTTCTCTAAGAAGTTGCTGAAAGCTTCCCTCCTACCTAGCAGAATAATGCCAGTCACCTCCTGGCTAGGCCCACTGCCAGCCAAGGCCAAGCCAATTAGGAGAGATAGAAGCGCCTCTGTGATAACATGTTTAAGAAAGGGAAAATAAAATAGAGAGTAACAGCAAGAAGACGGCTGGAGAAGAGCCACAAGAAGTTGTAACAGCAATGCAGGCACCAAGGCCAGGGCCGAAGGAGGGGAAGGAGGTGTTCCAGGCGTCTCCCTGCAGCTCGTGGAACGGACCATGGTGAAGCAGGCTGTCTCCCTGCAGCCCATGGACTAGAGAGAGAGCACAGGGATGCAGAAATCCACCTGTGGCCATGGAGAGGGAGCCCAAGCTGGAGCAGGAGGATGCTGGAGGAAGGCTGCAGACATGTTGGAGCCCACATTGGAGCAGAGTCCCGTGGAGACAAGTCCACACTGTGTGGCCAAACAGTACCTGGTAGGATCTGTGTGCTTTGGGATGGAGCCCACACTGAAGCAGCCCAGCCAGTGCTCAAAGAACTGGACCCTGTGGAGTGACCCCCGGGCAGCAGAGTATGAAGAAGAGCTGATGCCCCTGGGATCGGACTCATGCTGGAAAGGGTCATGAAAGACTTTCTCCCATGCGGGGGGAAGAGGACCCTATGAAAGGCAGGGAAATGTCTTCCTACCCTGAACTGGGCAGAAACATGAACTGCCTGGCTTTCCCCTACTCCTGTTCCCACTTTGTCTCCTGGAGGAAAAAAGGGAATGTGGTATCTGTTGTAAGAGAAGGAGGGGTATGGAAGAAGGTTGCCTTTAAGATGATACTTCTCATGTTAAGTATCTGATCTTGTTAGAAATCAATCCTTTACAGTCCCCATCTTGGAGCTTGTTTTAGCCTGTGACAGTGAAGATTTCTAATAGTCCTCATTCCTGTGGTGGCAAATAACCCTTCAGGTCTTTTTCGTTTTTCTCCCTCCTCCTGTTTGTATGGGAGCAGGGGGTGCGGGAAATGAAGTGAGAGAGAGGTTGTGGATGAATCTCTGGCATCCAGCCAGGGTCTAACCATGAGAGCTACCATAATCACACCTTCACTTCAGTGAACCAGTTAACCAGTCCACCTAAAATAAGGTCCTCACAAAGTCAGTTAAAGAAGACAAGTGTCTTCCAGGGAAAAATCCTGTCCACATAACTTAGGTGCATAAACTAGGTGGGCAGAATTTCATTAGATCTTTTCTTCAGCCTCTCTTTAAAATATGTGGATACTTCTGCTTATAATTTCTGGACTTTCTTTTGCCTACTTCTTATATCTTAATTTTGGGCTTGTGTATTCCAGTACTAGGTAGATACTTATCTTCCTTGCTTCTAACAGAGGCTTCATCTTGCTAAACCAAGGTCTCAGCATCATTGTGAAGGATTAGTGAAGAGCTGATAAACAATCTGTTAACACTAGAACAACTCTGAGTCCAGTTACTCCAGGGCAGTTGCAGTTAATTTCTCATTGCCTTTTTGTGATCAAGCTCAGAATCACTCTGTCTAAAAAACATGCTAACTTCTTTTAAAGTTTTAGGGAACTGGCACACATTTATTCCTTCCACTTTGCCCTCAAAGAGGGACTTCTTACATATAGTAGTAGGACAAGGGAGAATAGTTTTAAACAGAAATAAAGTAGATCTAGATGATCTTTAAGGTTCCTTCCAGTCCAAACCATCCTATCATTTCATGAAAAATCAGCAGCCTACCTCTGAAGAAGGTTTGTCTTTGATAATATAATAAGAACAGCGAAATGAATATTTATGTGTATCTCATAGCAGTATCCTAATCTGTATCACATACAGGATAAGCATTACTTTCGGTGGATTGTGTCTTTCTCAGTTGCCTTCTTTCCTTTCAAGGAGTGTTCGCAACATCTGCTTTTGTCATTCACAAGTAAGATAAACAATATTATGGACACTTTTTTTTTCATTTGTTTAACTCTGGGGAAGTGTTCCAACAAATGCAATTCATTATGATCTTGCCGTTTTTTTCATATGACTCCTGGATGTTTTCATCCTATTGATAAAACCATGCTGAAAATAGGATAAGAAACTATTAATGGAATCAAGACAAAATGCCTCTAGGAAAGCAACTGCAAGTAAAGAAAGGATGGGATGTGAGCAAAAGCATGATCTGGTTTCTGATTGAGTTTTGGAGTTCATACTACTGCAATAACTTGCTCTGCAAGGGAACCAGTTACGAGGTCTGAATAAGATTTTTGTTAATCACTGAAGCAATTTAATTTTACTACAACATTTTCTGTTTGTGGATGGATTTGAAGTCAGTGAACAAAGGATTTTGTGTGTATTTCTTTAATGATCAACATTGAAATTTCACAATTTTCTTACCTGAGGTATGAATGAAATGAAGTGGGATAGTTTTAATTTATCCTAGATTCATTCAGTCAATGTTTCAATAGGAAGCCGCTTCAACTTTTTGAATGTCAGTGTGCTCCTTTCCTGACTTGACAGGTTATTCACAGGTTATTCTGAGTTGGAAGGGACCCACAGGGTCATGTAGTCCAACTCCCAAGTAAACGCCCACCCAGAGATCAAGGCCCCAAGCGTGGAAACACGGGCACCACGTTCCATCCATCCATCCATCCATCCA
>WEKX01003207.1:29410-44540 GCA_013390025.1 Pitta sordida
TATATATATATTATGCCAACACAATCCCAGCTCTGATCCATTAGCTCTTAGACATTTTCTTATTTGTGATTGCTGGGCAAAACATGTTATTTATATTCCTAGAAGACTGACTATGGTGAAGAAAAGCAAGGGATTTTTATAACAATCTAGGTAGCTAAACCTTTTCTTAAATGGCACAGATTAGCATTGTGTAGAAAACCAGCTGATGTTGCAGAAAAATGTGATAAATACAACTTTGGAACATTCCACTGTGTACACAAATAGTCCTGATGAATTTCAAGCTGAGAACCCTACCTGTGTAATGCTTAGGTTGATTGGGGTCCTGCTTCTTCTCCTCATTATTTTCCATTTTTAAGACATCACAATGTATTATCTACTCAGACAAAACCAGCACACTATAACAGTTACTACTGCTTAGCCCGTAGTTTTGTCTTAGAAATGCTCTATTTTTAGAATTTTCTAGCTAGGCTGTAAAAATAACTTTGAACAGGCTTGGGGTTAGAAATCTTCTGCACAGGCATTGTGTGTTAAAAAATGTAATTAAAAGTAGCAGGCTATATTTGGAAACAAGTACATGCAACTAATTTATGTAACTTATATAACAGCACTTTAGTCACTCTCTGTGTACTGTGACTTCCCTAAGAAATCACTATCTCAATAAGATTTTTCTTGTACATTTATTAAACCGTTTTAACAACCTTATGTATCTTTCTTCTACATACCTTGATGCAGATACAACCCTCTTTACCTGAAAGAACTGTATTGTTCCAGATGGGGCAATTATGTGAATGGTGGATGATGCCCATACAACCATGGAAGCAGGTAGCTTAGTCTTTCCATTCCAGGGTTGGAGGTGTTTCCCATTCCTCTGTACCTTCGCAGTTGCATTTGTAAGAGTCTGCAGAACGTGTGAATGTAGAGTGTGAAGAATTTGTGAGGGACTGTTGTAAAAGCCTTTTACTATCCCTTTCTTATACCACAGGGATGTTGGCAGGAGAGGTGGGGCTTGAGTGGATCTGTGGCAGCGCTCAGGCACTGTAAAGATGAGAGTCCTATTAGCCTTTATTAAGTAAAATAAATATCTACAGAGCTTGGAGAAGAGAGAAGTAAGTAGTACTATGACCTAAATTTTTCATGTCTAAATAAATCTGAGTAGTGCTTGTGGGGCTTTTAATTATTTTTTGAAGGAGACTGTGGAGAGTCAGGGATGACAACTTGTGAGTGTTTTGTCTATGTTGTTGGCAAGATGCCTTTTCTGTTTTGGTTAGGTTGGTTTTTATCCTTTCTGCTCTCTTTGCTTGCATGTTGTCCTGAGCAGAGGAACAGACGTGATTCCTGGATCACTGAAGCACAATTGCTTTAAGCAATGAGCCAGATACTGTTACGCAGATTTGGTACAATAGGCAGCAGGTCACTTCAGCAACAAAGTCGTCTACCTAGGGTCTGTTTTTTCAAGATCAGCATAGAAGAGGATGTCACCTGGCAGAGAAACCAGAAGGTTATAAAAAAAGTGTAATGAACCAATTTTAGAAGCTTAGGCTGAAAGAGAAATACATAGCTGCTCCAGCAGCTCAGTGGCCTGGAAGGGAAATTGAATACAAACAGACCTGGAGGGAAGAATGAGATAAAGTGAAGGGCACGGTTTTCAGATGTTACGGGTAGATTCAGCCCACCTGACAGGTGCTTAGTTTTCTTGTGGCTACTGAAGCCCCTAACAGGGATACTTTGGATCCTGCTCCAGTCACTGGGGGAGGCAGCTTCTTGTGGAGATTTCTAGAGACACATCACCTGTGTGTAAAGTGCTGCACATTGGATGGGTGGGATCCTATACTTGGCAGACTTATAACCTTCAGTAACAATTTATCTTTTGTCCTTTATGTACAAAAGGAATTATGCCTTAATTTCTTGCGAAGCTTCTGTATACATGCGTGTAAGTACACCTATTTAAGGGCTAACATGCAAGGATGGAAGTCTCCTATTTCTGGAATTTGAGAGGAATCTGACAAGTTGATACTTTGCTGTGGGATCACAGAATCACAGAATATTCTGAGTTGGAAGGGACCCACAAGGATCATCGAGTCCAACTCNCATCCTCGTTGCCCTTCTCTGCACCCTCTCGAGCAGCTCAACATCCCTTTTAAACTGGGGAGCCCAGAACTGCACACAGTACTCAAGATGAGGTCTGACCAGCGCTGTGTACAGGGGGAGGACAACCTCCCTGGACCGACTGACCACACTGTTCTTGATGCAGGCCAGGATGCCATTGGCCTTCTTAGCCACCTGGGCACACTGCTGGCTCATATTGAGTTTCCTATCAATCAGTACACCTAAGTCTCTCTCCACTTCACTAGTCTCGAGCCACTCCTCCCCCATGTGCAACTGTATTTTAAGTCCTTGATATCGGGAGATATGCAAGACAGAGTCTGTGCTCTTTGGCAATGTGCCACAGAGATTTAAGGTCTTCTAGATACAGCTTAGGCTCCAGAGGTTTGCAAGTGCTACATATGTAAAATTGGAGTTCCTGGTAGATCATTTGTGCTTTCAAAAGAGGGTGAATGATTAGGTTTTTTCCCTTAGGATAGTGAGAGTCTCTATTTTCTTCATGCATATTCAATATGTATGTTTTAGGCTTGATAGTTGTTTCTTTTTTATACAGAAAAGAGAAATATATGCTTTTTGTTATTGACTTGACTTTGAGAGTCTGAGAGTCATTGGAATATGGCTTTATTTTTCTAGGTTCTTTAAAATCTTGTTCTGTAACATGTTAGGTAGTATTTATATGAATATTTTCTTCAGCAACAAAGCTAGCTTAAACTATACCCTCAGGCAAATAAAACACTTGTGATGACACTGCTGGAAATTTCATGACAATTTCAGTTGCGTATCTATAAAGATTATACTGATTTTAAGATGGAGAGGTTAGTAATAAGTTATGTATTGAAGAATCTATTAATCAAAACAGCAATAGATGATCTCAAAGGAAAAGTTATTTCCCAATCTTGCCAAAGAAAGCCTGGTGGACAAAAGCAGCAGATCTTTTATATCTTGGTGTTTCAGGCTGTTAAGCACTTTGTCTCATTCTGGACTGGATGCTCTTTCAGATGAGAAGAAGGCAGAAGTCACCAGTGTTTAAGATTAGGCAGGTGTATTTCAAAGGTGTACTAGGACTGACATTCAGCTACTCCTTAACAAAATGTCTCTATTTACTCAATTCACAGAATTAAATCTCGAGAAACTCCATTCAAGGATCTCTACTGCCCTTAAAAAAACTAACACTCTTCTGCTTCTAACATTTGTGGACAGCTTTTAAAAATATGAACAAAATGTAAACTTATACAAAGCTGTTTTCTTGAGTTAGATGGCAAACTGAAATTACAAGACTTGGCCAATTTTTTTTAATGAAGGCCTTCACCAGCAAACCATGAAAACTGCTAGAATACCAACACAGTGACTCGCTGCAGAAGTACGTAATTAATGTATGCCTCCTAGAATCCAGATATATATATCTGTGCCTTGGGAGTTTCCAGAAAAATCTCAATTTGAATGTACTCAGTTGCCAAGATCTTAATTTTACCATTCTCCACCCTGTCCCATATTCTGCAGGCACAGAATACCATGCTAAGTAAGAGTTGAAAATATCTTCTTCTCCATCCTGACAATGATCATGGAAAAATATACTCAAATTACCTCTGGTAGCAGGATGAGACTTTTTTTGAAAAAGGTCTCTACTGTGGATGATGAGTAATTTCCAGTATTAAAAAGCCTCACAACTCCTTTAAAAGTAGAAAAAAAATCTGCCAAATTTATGTGGGATCCTATTGTCCTAATTGTAGCATTTATCTGTACTTATTTAGAACAAAATAGGGACAGGATTATGTTAATTGATTATTGTTAATTATTCTTAGTCTGCTTAGATAAAATTGTAGTCTGGGTCGGGAATTGCCGTCACTAATACTATGTGACCATGATTAGTCACATGAATAAAGACAGGATGCTTGGATACCTAATCAATAGAATATCTTTTATTGTACTACAAAAAGTCATGGGTCCACTCTAAAGTGGCACTGGAGCTATAAAATTTGGGTTTAAGTTTATTGTAGAAAGATCTGTTTCTGCATGAAACTTAACTTTATAATGTGTATTTTTGAGGGAGTGAAAGAGGGGGAAAATAAAGAAAAAGAACCTGCCTGTCCAGATAATTTCTAAATTATATTCTTCAGGTGAGTTTAAACAAATTCGGGAGTGTTAGCACTACTCAAGCTTTCAGTACCTCGGCTGTCCCTCAGCTGGTCAGGCAGCATGCTGCAAATATGGGTTGCAAACCAGGAGGTGATGGGTGTGACAGCCTCTCTGTAGCCCTGCCAGAGTCTACAGAAAGGAAATGTCTATCTGAAGGTGGGTTGCAAGGAATTTCTGATCACTTCCACTAGTCAGTCAATCACATTCAGCATAAAGAGATTAAAAAGTAACCATCTGGCTTTCCCACATATGAAGTAGCATTCTTATTACTTCACATCTTGACCACTATTTTTTTCCTTAGATTTAAGCTTATTCAGCTTAATCCTTTTCCATCAGTGTTCTGAATATTTTTTATGAATGTTTCCATACTTAGAATCTTATCCTTGTGCACATCTCTAATATTTTTTATGATTTTTTTTTTACTGAATCTTTTTCTTTCTCCAGCAAACCCTACGCCTGGCTGAGAACTGTGTCATCTTGTAGCATTATTTTTTCTATAATGTAGTTTGAGAGCGAACAGCTCCTTCATAAAGTTAATTGTGAAGTTGATACCTACTTCTGGGTAAAAACAGTCTCTGCATGGGAAGGTGTTTTTCCCTCTCTAATGTTTGTTTGGTTTGGGTCTTTTTGTAAAATCAAATTACACGTAGATTCGAAAAACATTAAGTCATGTGAAGAGTATTACTGTTAGCTGATGCCTCCAGAAACTCATGTCTCTCACTTTTAAAGACTAGGATGTAGTTTAGACCATCCAATGAAATTAAAATTTGAGATTTAACAGTTTGAAAGGAGCACTGAAAAATTGGCATAAATCTTCAAAGCTTATTGTCTTTCTTTCTAGATCTTTACGTGTATGTTGTACTAGAGCATATATCCTTTACTTCCATCTAATTTACAGGTTGCCTTGTGTCTCTGACCTTTCATCTTCATTTTTTCTCAGTCCACCAATCTTGATGTCATCTGCAAATTCTATCAACAATGATTTTTGGTTGTTTTAAATTTTCCTCCCCTACCACGTTCCTGAAAGGTCCAAAATGCAGTCTTGTGCTGGACTCCATTAGCAACACTCCCATACGGAAGTGAGTGACTGTTTACAATTTTGAAACCCATCAGTTAGCCATCTCTTAATTAATTTAAGGTTGTGTCTGCTATATTGATTTTACATCATTTGAGTTTCCTGATCAAAATATTATGTGGCACTAAATCAAATGCCTTACAAAAATCTAAGTATATTACATTATCATTGTCACTTTAATGAATCAGATTTGTAACCTCATCAAAAAAGATAAGAAATTTTCTCTGACAAAGTCTATTTTCCATAAATCCAGGGAGATTGGCATTAATTGCATTATTCTCTTTTAATGTAATATTAATTAAGTTCTCTCTCTTTTCCTGTTTCATTTTACCATGAGCTGAGTCCTGCTGACAGCCTTATTGCCGACTCAGGTTTCATTAATCCTTTTAGATACTGTCACAGCACAATTTTTCCTTTCAGCCATTTGGAACCTTCCCAATATTCCAGGAATTACAGAAAATTATCTTCACTGTACAGATAGATGTGGGGGAAAGGATGCATAAAGCAATATTTTTCATTCTTTTCTTCCTTGGAAAACTACTAGGACCATTGGCGTTTCCCTAAATTTGTTGTGCCCAGTACGAAGTCATAGCAGAAGAGATGATACAAGGAGCCCTTTTTTAAGCTGAAGAAACCAATTCTCTGTCAGCCTGCCCATTTCTCTGGGACTGTGGAGCAAAAAGTCAGCGGAAATCATGTAACAATCTTTGCAGCTACCAATGCCCAAGGATCACAATTCTTAAACTTATTGTTTGGGAGGAATAGAAAGATTTTGTAGACCAGGAGTACAAAGTTTGCATTAGAAGTAACAAAATATCTGAATCTGGACAGGTTTTGTCCTGGTTTTTAGGTGGTTTTGTAGTTGTTGGAGTTTTTTGTTGGGTTTCGTTGGGTTTTCTTGTTTGGGGGTTTTTGTTTGGCTGTGTTATTTTGTTTTTTCTTGTTTTTAATTTGTTTAAATTCAAACTGAGCTGGTTGATTAGTTGACTTAAATAAAATGAAGTGGTTGAAAATAATGTCACTTTATTGGTGGGTGTGACACAGCTTATGACTTCATTTGGGGAAAAAGAAATGTTATCTGCACAAAGGCAGAAAATAAAGCAAGTAGTCCTGAAGCACTTGGATTTTGAAAACCTTTGAGTTGAAAAACTCCTTTTTCTTAGCTGAAATGTTATTTCTGGCACTCCTGTGTGTGAAGGGTGAGTGGGAGCCTCAGAGCCTCGGAGCATTATACATGCTGCTTGTTGTAGGGCAGCCTTAGTTGCTGACGTGTCAATAAGAGACTGCTGGGCAGCCAAAAGCTCCATAGCCCCTAATGTGCACAGAGCATTTGCTGACTTTCATGGGACTTGAGCTTTTCTAGACTAAAAATTCCTGGACAAGGCAGGAAAGTAAGTTATGCTGAAGTGCTGGGAAGTAAATGACAGTCACTGATGCACTCACTGCTAAAGGTTCTGCATAAAAGAACTGGACAGCTGAAGTGACATTAATATGCGAGATACAAATTGAACTTAATGCAATATTTCCATTTCCTTTGATTTCATTTCATACTTTGAGGTCCTTCAGCCCCATCCTCACCCAGTGTTTTCTGAGGGCTTGGTAGGACCTCAGTGTATCCTCCTGGAGTGCAGAGGATTTCTGAAAAAGACATAAGAAATTGGATTTACATGCTACTTTTTGGGCACAGGCAAGCAAATTCAGACCATGCTCTAGAAGACAGGAGTAGAAATCACCTCTGAGCTGGAAGCCATGGAGTAGTAGTTAGACTACTGCAGAGCCTGAATCAATAAACTTTATCGAGAGAATGTTTTGTCTCACTCTTAGGTCTCTGCCACTGACAATTGCAAAACAGAGGCTCTGGAGTGTTTTAATTGGATAGATTTCAACGAGTTAACTTTTAAATGAAGGGAAGTACCTTTCAAAATGCTAGTTTTTCACATTTTCTTAGTTTAAAGGGTGAAAATGCAGAAGTCTTTTTATTTAACAACATTTTACACATAAAGATTGGATAATGAAAAAGTTTCGGTTCACTTAAAAAATGAACTGAACAATGTGAACAGCGAATTTCAAATTTTCTAAGATTATTTTCTTTCAAGGTTTCTTAAAGTTGCTTTTTTAATGATTCAAAGGGAAATTTTTTGCCAGACCCACAAAATTTGTTGCTGTTTTCTGAGCAGTTAAGTTGAAATATACTGTTATTGACATGCAATTTCTATAATCTTAGCAATAGCAGACCTTTTGCGTGGAGAGCAAAAGCTAGGCAGAAAAAGATTTATGTCTGAAAGGAATGGGTAGTTTGTGATATCAAAACTCACGTTCCCCATTTTTCAAGGCTTACTTTGAGATTCATAAATATGATGAGGCCTCAATCCATGCAGAGTCTAAAAAACTTAGAGAAAATTCGAATTGCTTCACATATCCTTCATTAAATGCAAGACTGCAACGGAGAGATATTTCTCACTGATGCTAAGACTTTCCCATGATTTTCTTGGCATGTGGTCTTTACCATTTGGTGAAAAAACTAAGGTGAAAGTAAGTTGCCTAACATTCTTGCTGTGTAGTCCCTGAACACAGATAATCAGTCACCACAGCAAAGTTTGCATAGAAAACTAATGTTTAAATGGCAGTCCTAGAAATCCAGCTTTTGAAATTACTACACATTTAGAGAAAATTGACCAGCATGTTCTCTTCTCATGAAGGAAACACAAAGCATTCTAAACTGCCTATGATTTTATACTTCTTATGTAAACATACTGAAGGAAAATATAAGAAATGCCTCCACTGCCAGTAGTATAGTATTTCCATACTATCTGTTACAATGCAGAGGAATAAGAGTCGTATTCTAAAATTTCATTTGGTTATTTTAACGGAAATGTTTTTAGCTACTATTCTTTCATAGCCAGTCTAGTGGGACTGAATTGATATCTGAAATTGCAAAGGTAAGGTAAAGACCTGAGGTTCAGTCTTCTTGTTGCATAAGGCATAATTTGCCATCATTAGAGGCTTCTTCCATAAAGGCAACACATCTAGAGAGGTCTTCTGTGAATGGAAAGGAATTAAGCCTTCGGGAAAACTGTTTCCATACTGTAGTGCCACTATCTACGAGATTTTTTCCCCTGGGTTGTGTCTTAGGTATTAGAAGCTGAGGAATCTGCCAGTGTGTATCCATTAGTAATTCCTCCCGTGGAAATAACATCTAATGAAGTTGAAATTCAAATTGAAATACAAGTCAGTGTTCACAGGTTCACAGGTTATTCCGAGTTGGAAGGGACCCACAAGGATCATCTAGTCCAACTCCCAAGCAAACGCCCACCCAGGGATCAAACCCACAACCATGGAACCATGGGCACCACGCTTCTTCCATCCAAGCCTCCCACCATCTAGGCCGTGTCACTGAATTCGTCATCCAGTCTTTTCTTAAACACCTCCAGGGATGGAGACTCCACCACCTCCCTGGATAGACCGTTCCACTGGGAGATCACTCTGTGAAAAAGCTCTTCCTAACATCCAGCCTAAACCTCACTTGGCACAGCTTGAGGCCATGACCTCTTGTTCTGGTGCTGGCAGCCTGAGAGAAGAGATTCGCACCCACTCGACTACAACTTGTTGCATGTATTCCTGTTTCTAGTCTCCACAGATCTGCCTATTATGCAGTTTACTTTGTTAGGATGCAGAAGAAGAGATTTAGAAGGGGGAGGGGAGTGGAGTTAAAAGCATTATTACAAAGTAAGCAAATGCCATCACCTGAAAGCCTTTTGTTGTTTCTGATTTTTCATTATTAGTTTCCTTTCTTTCCAGAGGTTTCATGCTTTGTTATCCAAACTCTGATTATAGAGCAATTAAAAGTAAATCTGTGCATAAGTGAACTTCTCCCCTCAATCTGGCAAGTGTTCCATGTTTGAAAAACATGTAGTTAGCATTGTATTTCACAGAATCACAGAATTAGTAAGGTTGGAAAAGACCATAGAGATCATCAAGTCCAACCTATCACCTGTTACCGAATCCGTTGACATCCTGCTACCAACCCACCATTCTATCAATAACACACTATCCTATTATCTAAGTCATGCTGCTAAGTACAGCATCCAGCCTATTCTTAAACACCTCCAGGGATGGTAACTTCACCACCTCCTTGGGCAGCCCATTCTGCTGAGAGATCACCCTCTCTGTGAAAAAGTTCCTCCTAATGTCCAGTCTAAATCTCCCCTGACACAGTTTAAGACTATGTCGTCTCATTTTATCACTGGTAGCCAGAGAGAAGAGACTGACCCCCAGCTGGCTACAACTCCCTTTCAGGTAGCTGTAGAAAGTGATAAGCTCTCCCCTCAGCCTCCTCTTTTCCAGGCTAAACAACCCCAGCTCTCTCAGTCGCTCCTCATAAGGCTTGTGTTCCAGCCCCTTCACCATCCTCGTTGCCCTTCTCTGGACACGTTCGAGGATCTCAACATCCCTCTTAAACTGAAGGGCCCAGAACTGGACGCAGTACTCAAAATGTGGCCTAACCAGTGCTGAGTGGAGGGGGAGAATAACTTCCCTAGTCCTTCTGGCAACACTATTCCTGATGCAAGCAAGGATGACATTGGCCCTTTTAGCCACCAGATTGACATCTATCCCCAGCTTGATGTCACCCGCAAACTTGCCAGTAATAGACTCCCTCCCTTTGTCCAGATCATCAATAAAGATATTGAACAGGACTGGTCCCAACACGGAACCCTGAGGCACCCCACTAGTGACAGGCCTCCAACTGGACACAGCACCATTAACTACCACTCTCTGAGCTCTCTTATCCAACCAATTCCTGATCCAGAACAGTGTAAACCTATCCAAGCCAAAACCCTCCAGTTTCATCAGGAGTTTATTATGGGAGACAGTGTCAAAGGCATTACTAAAATCAAGGTACACCACATCAACAGCTCTTCCCTCATCAACCAGGTGGGTCACCTGATCATAGAAGGAAATGAAATTGGACAGGCAGGACCTTCCTTTCCTGAAGCCATGCTGACTAGGNCCTCCCAGAATCTCATCCTCAGTTAGGGGGAAGGGGCAGTGTGCCCAGCTGTAGTCAAAACACTTGTGTGTTATCAACACCCTTCCAAGGCACAGCATTGCGAGGACTGCTGTGGGCTCAGACAGATCCAATACAGTCCCTTACATCTTCCGCCTGCATTAGAGAGGGATTAAATCATTCCTTATCTGTGTATTTGAGAGGACGCTCATGAAATCTCTAATAAAACTCAATAGTTGAAAGATAATTTAAGTCTAATTCAAGTAACAGGAACTATAATAACATGTTCCTCTCTTTTTATGAGAGCATGTTGTTTGGCTTTAGTCAGAAAAAAACAACCTGTTTAAAGGCATACAGAGTTCTGAGATAAATAATTACACAGATTTGATCTTGAAATATCTTCTCATAGCATATTGCCTTCCTTTTGAAAATTTTGTGTGATATTCCAGCATTCAAATGAAGTAGTAGTTTGCATTTACCTCACATGGAATGAATTCACTCCTTAAAGTCTAATGTCAGGGTGAGGCTACAAAACTAGGAGGAAAAAAAATATTCAAAATTCATTTTTACTAGATCCAGTGACAGTTGCTTCAAATGATATGAGCCAACAGGGCTGATGGTCTTTGTGGTTCATATCTTCTAGCAATGAGGTTGACTTTTGCATAAAGCAATAGAACAATGGCTGAATCTCTTGGGAAAACCATATAAATACACTGAAAGCCATCATGCAGCTACTAATTTTTTTTTTATTAAAAAAATACAGACCATACAGAACATATAAACACAAATTAATTTTCTTCTTTTTCTATTTTGCAGCTTCGCATTTCCCCTTGACTTCTTTCACCTCCTCCTGGCCAAGCCCAAGAACCATGGAAATTCTTACTGCGATCAGTCTATTTTAAGAAGATTGCATATAGACTAAGAAATGGAAGATTTATGGAAGACTTAAAAAAATATTTAGGACTCTTTCAAGGGCATTTGGAAATCTTTAATTGATTATATACACAAACCAGATGTTACATCTCAGAAAATTTTGTATTTCATTGTTATTTCCTACTTGACTGTGGGGTGGGAGAATGTGAACTAAGACTGGATTTTTTTCCCACAAAGGCATTGCTTTGCTTCCTTTTCCCTGTTGGAGTGTGTGTTGCCAATTACAGAATATAGCACCTTGTGTGAAACTTAATTACTTTTTTACAAAAGAGAAGAATAATTCAAAAGCTACCAAGAACAATAAAGATCAAGAGTAGGAACACAATGCCTTGGCTCAGAAAGAGCAACTTCTTATTTAAGTAGAAACCACAGAAATATTGATAGAAACAATGTTAACTCTCCTTTGGGAATAATGCATCATTTGACTGACATGAAATAGGACTTGGGTTTGTGTTTTCTCTTTGTTAGACTAATTGGGGACCTTGCTAGGTCTTCACTTACATCAGCTAATGACCTGTTTGTTAGAATAATCTTTCTGAGGATCCCCCTGGCATAGTTACTTTATATGGGGCCTGGGGTGTGATTTCTCTAGAGATTCCTTTATCTATAACAATTCTCTTCTGATCTGTTTTGTGAGCTTTTCTCTGAGTTTACACACAGGGTCTGTAGGGCCATGGGTGAGAGATCCCTTTGGATTCTCACAATCAGTACAGACCTATCATGGAAAAAACTTTCCTTTCTATTCATGCTGCTAATATTAAAATCTCAATTTACTCTGACTCTTGCCAGTGTAATGATAAAGTTTCCCAGTACTCTCAAATATAAGCCTTCTAGTTGTAGCTGATGATTTTCCTAGCCAAAAATTTTAACAAAATTACTCTTTTTGGTAATATCACCCTTTTCTTAAGGCAACTGACTCAACCGAATCACTCAAAGTCCTTAAGGGCACCTACATAGTGGACTTAGGTAATACCTAGGTATTATTTTAGCAGCACTGGTCTTACTTGGAAGCTCAGGCATAAAAAAATAAATATAACTTCATTGAAATTAAAGAGACTCTGAGCCAATATGGCTATGCCTTTACTACTACATATAAGAAGTCCGAGGGATAACATCAGACTTTATGTCCAGGTGATACAGACTAACCCACACCATAATTCTGAGCACTACCCTCCTCTGTAAGGAATGTGGTAGGTATATTGTAGGTAGAAAAGTAAATAACAAATTAAAGAGATATCTGGGAGTTTGATATCATGGACAAGCAGGGCCAGCTGGCTCTATTTTATTTAGCAGTAATAGTTTGCATGGTAGGATGATACCACATGAGGTGCCATTAACTTTTTCCTGATTGAACAATTAATATTTTAAGTTATGTGGTGAATGAATTGGAAATTGAAAAAGAAATTCAGCTTAATGGAGGTTAAACTTTCTCAATGAGGAGAAGAAGATAAGAGGAAGAATACGGTAAAAGAATGCATGCAAGAGTGTCTTCTTTAACTGAACTGAATAAAAACTTATCAGCTGTATTTCGCCTGTCATTTTGATGGATAATTAGCAAGCTAGATAAATACACACCTACACTTCTAGCCTGGTTTTGAATATTGAATACATTGATATGCCACTGAAATAGTTTGATGTGTTGTTAATAGTAACAGTGATGGGAATTTGTAGAAAACTTGGCTCAGGTTGCTGCAGTGATTTCCCTTAGAGATAGGTTCTGCTGTTAGGGATTTTGGCTAATATTCACATAAGAAATCAATTTTTCAGCTTGTCCTAATAAATAAATTAATGATAGGAAGGCCATTAGTATTATGAACAACATTTTATTCAAAAAGGTAAATCTCAAAAAAGTAACACTCTAGTAATTGCACAGAGGAGAATTGCATTATCACGATGATTGTATCCATCACTATGAGAAAATATTATTGTAAAAGCAGTGATGTCCAGAAAAAAAGTCCACAATGCATAGCCCTTAATTAAAAGAAGTGATCTGGGAGAAAGAAATTATGCCATAAAATCCCTGACAAATGTAGGTACACTGCACACCTAGAGCACATGACATCTTTATGGTTTATTTCAGTAGTTATTTTATCAAATAATCAGGCACCGCTGTATTTCATTTAAACTCGCTCCATTTCTCCCATGACATGCTACAAATTTCAGTTTTCCTATCAGTAAAATATGGTCTTGGTGCTAGTGGAATTTATTTCTGTTGGCAAGGAAAGGTCTCCCATCTCTGGGTGACATTAATGATCAGTGTTCTCATCCACACGGGCTCCTACCAGCTGACCTGTGTAGGTGACTTCCTGCCCTCTCGGGTGATGAGCATCCTGTGGCTCACAGCCTTAAGCAGTGAGATCAAATTTCTGAAATTTGTCAGGCAGCCTTCAAACCCTAAGGTCAAAAAGTTGTAGCATCACATCAGCATAACCTATCTTTTGGAAGGCTAGGCTTTTGCATTGAATAAATGAAAAGACTGATGGGTGTTGCTTAATTTTAAAGGAACATTAATATTAACCAACAATGGAATCTCAATGGGAATTTGTGGCTAATGTTTGAATACCAAGTCAAATTTTTATGACTGGTGCTGAGCATTAAAATACAAAATAAAGCTGTTTACAACTCAGTGAATGTATTAGACTGAGAACATGATAATGTGAAAAAATTGTTGCCTTGAATACATGTTTGAGACTAACCCAGTGAAAGAATATTCTTGAAATTAATATGAGGTTTCAGATAGTTTTACATAATTATAACGTATCCATTTACAAAAGTGATTCAGTGTCTGATCTTGCAGTATGAGACGGTTGAGTCTTGTCGTCACTTATTTCATTAAAATATTTAATTCTGAAAGTCAATATAGTATCATAATACCAAATCACAAATGTTTCTTACATTATTTCTTACATTATTTTACATTAAATGGTATCTTCCTTTTTTTACATATTTGTATTACAGTGAGTCCCTGGGTTTCGTGGGTCCAGGGGTCCAGTTTTTTGCTGCCGCAATGTCCATGATTCGCAAAGATAGTGAACTCATGAATATGCAGTTAAGCCCCACCCATCACCCNCATGGGGGGATCCGCATTGGTCATGGAGATGGTGTCATGAAGACACACACAACGGTGGCCCCCTCCTGCAGCCCAGTGAAAGACAATGCCAGCCACGCAAATACACACGTTTACATTAAACGCATCCAAGATGGAACACAAACAGCACGCTGCCACAGCCAGGCTGCATGAGTCATGGGTCCTGGCTCCTGGCTCCCTCTCCTCACCACTCCTGGTGGCTCCAGGACAGAGTTTATTTACACATTCATGAGCTGCCTGCCTTCGCAGCATTTCCTACGCATGNGCAGTGTTTTCTACTCATGCGCACACCCCCGCTTGTTGCTGAAAAATGAACAGCGATGTATTGACTCCACAGAGAGCTGGACTGCAGATAAGCTGGGGTCTTCTGTAATTCCTTTTTAATGCCTCTGCAATACAGAAATGAAGAGTACACCTACCTCCTTATTAGATGGACTACTTAATCCTGCTAGCCTTGCCACATTGTAAGTACAGTGATGCCCCATTACTCGCGGGCTGTTGGGTCTGGCCCCCTG
Source organism: Pitta sordida (assembly GCA_013390025.1). Taxonomy (NCBI): domain Eukaryota; kingdom Metazoa; phylum Chordata; class Aves; order Passeriformes; family Pittidae; genus Pitta; species Pitta sordida. The sequence continues at coordinate 44,266 of WEKX01003207.1, forward strand.
CATGCAAGTCCTGGAATCCGCGAAGATAGCGAACCCATTACGTAGTCAAGTATGCCATGCCCGTAGCCACACCCCTCCCCTAATAAGGTCTGGAGGACTGTCCTGAGAGCGGGGCTTGTCTCAGTGCACCTGGGGGCTGCCCAACATGGCTGTGTTCCAGCGAGGGAGGGGGCTGGCACCTGCGTTTGGCAGCACGGCGAGCAGGGCGGGTGAGTGAGTGGCGGGCGCAGCCCCTGAGCTCCGCCGGCCCCCAGCCATGGGACCTGCCTGACTGT